>JAQGAP010001160.1:0-22322 GCA_034697805.1 Orchesella bifasciata | reverse complement strand
ATTTACAGCTAGGTCTTCCAGTGATCGTTGGAAGTGGCATCCCTTTTTGAACTTGGGTTTTTACCCTTTTTGAGCATGTTACGCAACACAAATTGTGCACATATTTATGTAGCGCGACTTATTTTTAAAAGCCACAAATCTGGTATTGTTTTTTCGCTTTTTTCGAACAAGCACGGAAAGGCATATTCAGTGTAATCATAATATATTGATGTGAATTGATACGAATCTAGAGTGGAAGGGTATTCTAGTTTTTTATGTTGTTCTACTTGAATATTCAGATATAAAACTAAAAATGTTTAGTTATCAATAAAATTCGTAAGTTACGACTCGTAACGTTGATTAAATTTATCATAATTTTAACAGTTTTCAAAAATTTGAAAGCATAAATGAAAAAATTAATTAGGAAAATTAATCCAGAATGTTATAGCACGCGACACTAATCAGATTCGCAAGTGAGAATCGCAATTGAAATGCTGCACACTTCGTCCCGTATTTGTGGGAGAGCAATGAAAGACCACATAATTCACGATGTAATCTTTTTTAGCAGGAGGACATCCTTGAACTTATTGTGTCTGCAGGCAGCAATTCTCAGAAACACAGGGACTGGCAGTTTAAATTGTCAATTTGCAATCATTTCATCCTCCGCTAAACCATGTTTGTGCTTTTTTAGAAAAACGCAAAAAAAAAACAATTGACGTTGATGACCCATTTCTGGACAGTTTGAGTGCCTCTTAAGAACGTAGAATTTGTCGGGACCTCGGCTATTAAATATTGATATTAATAAATTTACGGTTTGTAGCATTAAAAGATTCAATGTTTTTTGACATTGCATATTCCAGTTAACATAAAGTATTTTAATACTTGCTACTACTTACCTACTAGCATTCGATCGCTGATGTTGATGAATATTGCAAAGTAGGTACGACTCATCTTTTGAACGCCTCTTTATGCAACATATTATTAGCGATTGTTTGTTTAAAGATAAGATAGGTACAAGTTTTCTGCCTGTGTTGAAAGTTAGATTTCAAATTAATAAAATATGTTGACTTCTTTAGGTATTGAGTCTTTAGTCTTCTATGAATATTTCATGACTATTCCTCCAATGATACAACAAAGGTTTTACATACGCCAAATTTTACGGTTTTGGCAACCGTTATATAAGTGTGTATGGTATGGATTTGATAGTCTATCGAACCCGCATTTTAAGGTAAACCTCCTTTATTGTGTTTGAAGTCAGGGTGGCTACCCACTACCTTTCCTATGTTTCATATATCATCGTTCTGACTAAAACTAGCAACACATGATTATGCCGAACTTAAACCGTGTCGTTCTGACTTTCTCGTAAGCGCTTCCAACGCCCCTCCATCACTCAAAATAGTTTGGGTATAAGTTTACTCTTGTCAGTGCAGACTTTCCTCATCCGTCATCACTGAGCTGAATCTCCATCAGATAAGACGTATTTATGTGCATTTGAAACCAGATATAGTTTTCCGGATCAGCACGTATATAATCAACCAAGGAGTTTGCATACTTTTAAAACCTACAGTCAAACCAGGTAATTTACTCAAACCAAGGTCCTTTTTAAGGTTGTTCTCGATTTTCTCTGGGACAGGTTTACACATCTGCTTGAGCTTGCAGAAACACGTAGGGTTTTACAAAATTAGTTACACACTTTTACAAAAGCCATAAGATGCTGCTTCACGAAAATATTATCAAATACGTGGACTATTTTCTAATAACAAAGCGGTACTACACCTCGTCTCATTTTGCCCTGGAAACCACAACACATCCAGAACTCACCGTTTGTAACGACAAGAAACGCACGCAAAAATTATGGTTAAAGACAATTCTTTTTACTGCATTTGTTGCTCTGCTGTGGATTCAAATTTTTATTCGCCCCAAGAACCAGCCCATTGCGGCTACTTTCGAAAGTCTATTCCTTGCCAACGGATTTTCCGCTGTGGCTGCACACGAGCTAATTCTACTGCTATGGACAAGGGAGTCTACTGCGGAGTTGTTTAACTTCTTTTTGCAGTTTGAGAATCAAAATCTGAAAGGTAAAAAGTTACTAGACTCACAAAATACAAAAGCAATGACAGATTTTTTCTGTTTTAATCTATTTTAGCTTGGAGATCAGCAAATATACTAACAAAACTGGAAAGGTTGTTGATTAAAGCTGTGTTTGGTTGCCTCATTGTGTGTCCTGTTATTGGCGCCCCGCTGTATTGTCTTCTGAGATGGTTTCAGCCTTGTAGTTCCGCAACTCTGGGTTGGATGTTTATTCCTGAATGTTATAAAAATAGTGGCGAATGGAGCAAAATGTCCTTAACTTACTTGGCTGTTTCAAACATTTGGATTTGCTGGTTACTTATGGATATGCTGGCAAGAGGATGTTTCCAGGTTGGAGTATTTTCTGGAATTCTATGCTGCTGTTTGACTGCTTACATGCGCTACCTCCGAAAAACTTTACGACCTGCTAGCAAAGCTACGGTAAAGGTATATAGACAACTTCAAATTCTTGCAAGAGTTTATAATAGTGTGAGACAAATTCCGGTTTTATGGTTCATTCTGGCTGTGGTTACGGCCGTAATTTTGTGTGGGTACGCCGTGGTTAGTGAATCGAACAATTTATCAACTTCGGAGCTTTCTTTCTTTATGTATGTGCTTGGATATTCAGGAATCTCTTTGGTTTTGCTAACGTTCGTGTATGGAACCGTACACTCGGAATCCACAGTTTTGTTGAGTGTCATGCAAGATATATTCGTACCAAAGCGTATTAGGCACTCTAGGAAATATTTTGAGAAGTGTGTTGCATCTTTTCCTGTGCTGAAGGTTAGGCTGGGAGAAGTCAATTTTGTGGAGAAATTGACGCCATTCAATTTGCTCCAGTTTTGCATGAATCAAACAGTGTCGTTACTTTTATTGGAATTATAGGTACATTTCATACAGATCATTATCACAGATTAGCGTGCTTCAACAATCCAAAATTTGGGGAAGTTTAAAATTTTATCCTAAATCTGGAACGTATTATGAATTACATCTTCATTTACATTTCAATAAAAGTTTGCCACTTTCTTTACATCATAAGGTAAGTAAAAACATATTATTATGTTTAAGTATTGATAAGCAATTAAGAATTCGAGATAATTTATTTTATTTCCTGCTCATAAATCATCTCACTACCAGTTAACTGTTGTTTCAATGTTTCTGCAAAATGAAATAATATAATTAGTTTGAATTTAGATATAGCAAAAATTATGCAGCAGTGTAAAATTGCACTTACTCCTTGATATACACCGAAATATGTTTCATGGCCAGTGTCATCTCATGTTTTTGTGCAAATAAGAACAATTTCAGCATGTTGTTAATGTTGCAAAATGTAATTAATCTCTGTTCACAAAGCTGATGCAGCTCCACAAGCTCATATTTCTCAGTGGCACTGATAACGTCATCCATGATATCTTGTTCAAATCCATCACTCAATTTTCCAGTATATACCCACTTCAGAATTATCAGTAATGGTTTTGCATCCAAGTCTGACATTTTTATTACTCCTGAAAATCCTTTTTGCTTGATTTCATTTTCCATCAATTCTCTTACCTTGGAGTTTCTAGCAGTCTCTGTCAATGGAAGACTCGATTGATAAAACCCTTACCTCCGGGGAAACGGTGGTGTGTTCAACTTCCGAAATTTTTGTTGGCGATGTATTCAACTTCGCTGTTTGCGATGGACTACATCTGAAAAGTTCAACTATTATTCCGTAGCGCAGTATATCGGGTCTTTTTGAATAGTCCAGTGGATTGAAATGACTGAAGATAGATACTCATCCGTACACCTGTATTGTTTTTCTTAGCTGTTGGACTTCCAAAACAAATGAAATCTTTAAAAGCCATCACTTCTTGCAAAATATCAGCTTTTGAGAAACCCAGATAGGTTTCTAAAATAGAAATAATAATTATTATTATTGATACTTTTAGGGCGGAAAAGAAACAAATATTTAACGAAACAGGTTTTAAAATAAATTTGTAATGTTTACCTGGCACTGACTGATAACCTTTAGGTGGCGTTGTGATTTCTAGTCGTTCGTTTAGGAAGTCAACTTTTATTTTGATTGAGAATCCAAATCGATAATTGTCTCTCACATACTTGATCCATTCCACAACCATGTAAATTGACCACAAACTCTCTTTGACCTGGAGTGACCTCAAGGTGAGGTCACTCCAGTTTTTCATTTCCCAAACTTGTAGTTTTGATTAAAAAATAAAATATCCTAAATAAACATGCACACCACCATCAGCTTATCCTTAGTGTTGTCACTTACCTCAGATATGGTAGTCTCAACATTTTGATAGTTTTGTACTTTTTCTTCAAGACTTTCACTCATTTTGGTAGAAATTGCAGTAGGGAAGTGGTACGCCTGGCCAGTTTGAGTGTTTCTCCCGTGTTTGAAATGAACTCGTTTGGTAACTATATTTTCTTGTTTGTTAATCACCTCAAAAAGCTTATCTTATCTGAATGCTCCAGTTTTGCAATTCAATGTAACGCCTGCAACTCGTGATATTTATTTGCGTGGTTCTACACAAGCGTTTGTAACACGATCAGTTGTTCTCATATTTACACAGACTATTATTGACTGGTTGAATTACTTGCATGTTTTAATGAAAAAAATTACTCATTATTTTTATGACGATAGAGAAACTTAAGTTTGATAGTGCTAAAGCAGAACAAAAACAATTTAAAGTACTTCCAAAAATAAATGGTAGGTTACTGATTTAAAGCACCTGTGAGGTGCATAGCCAAACATTATTTCTATAATACATATCTACCGGTTATATGTAATAACTACCAATTAAGTTTTCTTACAATTTTTTGACTCACACAGTATTGAAATTACACAAACCACAATCATAACAAAATACAACACCCATGCAACTAAAATAGATTCAATTTTGGTAGGTTCAACTTCATCATCGTCCACATCGGCAAAATCTGAAACAAGAGATCTTGGCTGATGTACTGCTGTGTAAAAGTTAATCCACTGTTTCTTCCTTAAACCCACTTCTTTATCCTGGTCTTTAAGCATCCACAACGTCTTGAACCGTATATTCTCATCTCTAAATCTTTGCAAAATTCCTGACTGCTCATAGCCAGCCATGAAGTCATCAATGAATGGGCTAAAAACATTTTGAAAGTAGCTCAAGTACCCATCCATAGATGTATTAAATTGGACCCTTGTCGTTTCAAAACGCCTTCGATTTCCTAAAACCGAAATGAGTTTATCATAACCCGTTTCAGTGTTATAAACCAACAAAAGGTCTTCCCAATTTTTTCCCGGTTCGTAAAAGTTGGAAACAAGATCCGAATCTTGAGTTCCTCTAGCAACGCAGCGAATTTTTGAGGACTCGGCCATCTTTCCCCAGACTGGCCGACGTTGCAGCCCATCATGTAGTTCACAGTTGTAAAGTGGATTTCCTCTCCTCCATAAAATATTGAGGTCGTCTTTAAGCGGGTATACACTATAAAATGGTTTTTCAGTACTAATATAGTTTAAGTCGTCCCAACGGTTATATAATAAATCCAACTCCTTATAATTTTCTAAAGCGTCAGATAAAGACTTCGGTAGCGTCGGAGCTGGCTTTAAAGTCATGTATGAAAATAATGTTGATGTATAAACATTTCTAATCAAAATGCATGCCAACAGCCACAAGGATATAAGAGCATATCCTAACCCTCTAGAATATGCAATATCAGCCCCTTGTTCCACTGTCATTTGAAATAATGCTAAAATTGCGAATCGACAAGTTTTTAGGCGTGTTAACAAAATTGCCATAGCAACAAAGGTCACAACTATGGTAACCCATCCTAAAGGAGGAACCGGTTTGAGTAACGAAACCATATTGACTCTATTGCTTGAGTCGAAACGCAAAAAGTAGGAATACCGAAAACCTACATTTTTAAATCCAAACTTTTGAATGCTGTAAGGTTGCCCGTGGTTATGCTCTAGGAGTGAGGCTGGCAGCGAACCCATCATGACACCTAAATAATTTTGACATTCTCCATGCGAGCAGTTGTGTTTAAGTAGTGCCAAACTTCTCATACATTCATTGACTTGTGAACCTCTAATAAAGTATCGCGAAGGTAATATACCCATATCTTCGCATTCCGGTGTTATCCTTGTCAACGATGGTTTGCGTGTGTGGTCTAATATATTCATGTTCCATTTCCTATTTACTTCTTTCCACTTCATTGTGATTTGATCGGGCGCAAGCTCAGCATTTATTTTTAAAAGCGGCGTAGTTGAATCGTGCGACATTGGTGTCAACAAAGTAGTACCTAAAATATTCGTCCTAACTGTTTTTATTGTTCCTTGTAAAACAAGGGTGAAATACATTAAATTAGAGTTGTAATTGAAGTAGATAAAACGTGCATCTATTAACAGCTTTACTGTCGCAAATAACGGTTGGTTTTTATAATCCGTAAGAAACGAGAGAGGCACGAAAATAAATAATGGAATTGGAGGCTTTTCTAACAAGGAACTCATGGAGTTTGTTTGACTTACAAATTGGTGAGAAATCTGTAAACTTGAACTAGAATGGGCTGCATCTAATTGACCTTCCCTTAGTAATATAGTCAAGCAAGGTGTAGACAGTCGTAGTTTTAAGATCTGGTGAATGTGGCTAGGTTGAAAGTATCCCATTTTGTAGACTGGGTATTTATTTTTGAATGTGAATTTATAAAGCAAAATACAGTTCGATGTTCCTCGAATGCATGACTCGAACAGTTTTTCCATAAATATGGATTCAGGAAGATGTTTACTAGGTTTAAAAATATTTCCGTCGGGCAAAAGGGTACAAGAATCTAAAACAGGGATAGGGAAATATCGGAGCGTTTTTGGTGGAAGTGTGAGGGTATCTGAACTCCTTTCTAGCAAACTGGCTTCGAATCGAAGCAAATTGGGAAGGAAAAGTGCAGAAAGTAGTGTTGCAAAATTGACGAGAAACATTTTTACGTGTTTAAGTTTATTTCCTACTTCGACCAGGATCGACCAAAAATGTGTGTCAAAATTTGAAGAAAAACGATTATGTTTGAATAAATTCAAATGTCGAAAGTGAGTTAGTGCTACTCTCTGTCATGTAAATGGTGTCTTTGATGCAGTAGTTTATTAAACGACAAGTACTTGAAGTAAAGGATTATCTTAACCTAATTCTTTAATTATCAAATTTTATTAACAAACTCGTTCTATTCCTCAAAATCTTACGAAATGAAATTCGTCTAATTGATCTCCTTTCCATTGTTTTAAGCTTTAAAAATCGTTACTTTGATTAGAATTGTGACAATGCAGAATATTAGCATCAAAGCATACAGTCTCAATGCTATTACAATTGATTCCAAATTTACAGCTCGAATTACTTCTTGAAAATTCTGAAACTAGAGATCCCGGTTGCTGTACAGCTGTGTAAAAGCTTACAGGCTGCTGTTTCACATTTTTCAAATAGCTTTCCTCAGCTTTAACTAGCCAGACCGTTTTTAACATTTGGTATTCTTTTTTAAAATTCCGGACTGCTAAAACTATTAAACATAGTTGGATACGTGGTAACATAGCTCTGAATTGTTCCATTAAAAATCTGCAGTGTTCCTTCAAACCGCCTTCTATTTCCAAAAACCGAAATAAGTTTATCGAAACCTGTTTCTGTGTTATAGATGAGTAGAAAATCTTTCAGTTTTTTTCAATTGCAAATTCGTTTACGCTTTCATCTGATAATTCCGTTCCAGTTACATCGCAAATGATTCCCGAAGAGTCTGCCAGACCTTGCGTTGCTGTTTAACAATAATTTTTTACACAGTGATGGATATTTAAGGGAATTTTAGGCCTTTGTAAAGCAGGAAACGTAACATCTCGCAGGTTGGGTCCAATTTGAATGCTTTTTGGTATTTACTACTGATGCTTTTCATACTTTTTAATTTCCAATTCCTGTTATTTTTCGAATCCTTGAGCATTTCAAGTGGCCCATTTTTGCTGTTGGGTTGAACCAAGAGGTGGAATCATGGGATTTTATCGAATTATACTCTGCAAATCCTGTTCGGCCAACTTGTTAACGTGACCGCTAGTGATAAAAGGAATATACAGTACATTCAGATGGAAGTTAAAAAAGACAAAGTACACGTTTGTAAAAAGCTTTACAGTGGCCAATAAGCCGTCAGACCTTTTATTGATTGTCGAATGGTGACTATAAAGATTTAAAATGTGGGGTTTCCATTAGAGTTTTCAAGTATATTCTACCAACAAAGGGATCTCGCGGAAGTAACCTATCATAGTTTGATTTGCTTGCAGCTGGTTCTTCAAGCAAAATTAAAATGCATGGTAACGATTTTCTGATCTGGTTAAATATTTGATGAATGTGGGTGGATTCAAAGTATCCAAATTCGAAAACGGGTACACCTTTCGGAAGCGAAAATAATGGAAGAATGCACAGCTGAATAATCCTTTAACAAATGATTCCAGAAATGGTGAAGCCAAATTTGAAGAAAGGCTCTGATCCTGACTTTGCTAGCTCTTTGACTTTGCTGAGTCACGGTTAAGAGCCATTGGGTTCAAATGAATTTTGCCAACTATAATCACCATTTCGTTCTCGTTCCGTGGTGAAATTTTAAACAAAATGAAATTAGATGGAAACATGGAAGTACTACAATGAATATTCAACTAAAACTCATAGCTGGGGCATTACAGGAAACATGATGGAAGATTCTTGTGATATTTAGCTTCCAAGGTATTTTTATTGATTTGTACTAGTTTCGTTTCCACAGACACGCTCGGTTTACTGGGAAGCAAACTATTGTTATTGGTTTCTTTGGGAATTGTTGGAAAGACTTCAAATGAGCCGATGAAGGAAGGACCAGATGATTACTACGATAAGGATACATTGGAACCACTTCCCTACTTTGACCGCAATGCGACTATCAACACAAACCTCACAGTGCAAATGGGGACAGACGTCTTTCTCAGCTGTCGTGTCAATCGCTTAGGGAATAAAACGATTTCGTGGATGAAAAGAGATGAGAAGAATAATCTAAAACTGCTCACATACGGCCTCGTCACGTACAGTTCGGATGCTCGTCAAAGTTTCCATTTTGAGAGTCCAAACGACTGGCAGCTCCGACTGACGGCTGTGCAACGATCTGACACCGGGTCTTACCAATGTCAGATGTCAACTCATCCCCTCAGAATACTTCACTACACACTCAATGTTGTAGCACCAACAGTGGAAATAGTAGATTATGGAGAGAAGCCTCTGAAGGATAAAATCTTCAAAACAGGGTCAACTCTAGAACTCCGCTGTATTGTGGGCCAAGTAGACCCTGGAATGGGAAGTAATCAACATATGAGCTGGTACCATGGAGAACGACTGTTGAACAACGACACCTTCCGCGGGGGTATCAGCGTTAAAAGTTGGGTCCGCAAGGATTTTGGACGGTCAAAACTGAGCAAACTATACGTGACAAATGTGAACAGGAGCGATTCAGGATGGTACACTTGCTCCATGGGGCGCTACGGCAATGCTACAGTGTTCGTCTCCATTCTTAATGGAGAAACACCAGCAGCAATGCAACACGGTAACAATGCCCCAGCCACTCTTCCTACTAGAATTCTATTGGCAGCTGTCGTGACTGTCATTGTTTTATCAGCACAGGTTTTGTAAATGATCAGAGCACCTAACCAAATCATGACTTCGTACATTCTTTTTTGTATAAAAATCATACTGCATTTCAGTGCCAAATGGTGTATATAACAACAGAAGCTTTGTCACACTTGCATTTGAATTGTGTAAAAACTAAATTGGTGTCGGATGTTATATAAAACAGTTGGTGCTTGGAATGACGTATTTAAAAAATCTATATTACATACTGTTGTGTCTCTATACAACATGTATCATTTTCTATGTGTTTATTGTGGGTTCTTTGTCGTGTGCAATATAATACAAAGTATCATTCAAGATATGTTGCTAGAAGGAGATCTAACTTAGGTCTGACTCAAAGTCAGGAAAGGACATACCATTTAAGGTGGGAACTCATAAGAGAATCTATCTCTAAGTGAATAGGAGAGGAAGCATGCCAGATAAGGATTTAACATTCAAAGACATTCATCATTTCATAAAGTCATACAGAACCAATCTGCATATTTTAAGACATTTCAATAATCCAAATATTTCATGTATGCATTTAACCTAAATACACTACACATACTTATTATACATAACGAATTTATTATGATTTACTCAGGAAAAAGAATAAAAATTAACATTAATGGAGAACTGTTAGTAATAGTGAGTCAAAAATCACAATGTCCAAAAATAAACGAACCTACCAGAGCCAGCCACATATGCAAATAGGTACAGCATATTATTTATTTATGATTTATGTCTCATGTAAATAAATATTATGTTAGGCTAAAAAATAAAGTGTATAAATATATACTAAAAGTTTAACAAAGTAACCATAATTGTTACAGTAAGCACTATAGTTAGTGCACGAAATCAATACTGTTCTGTGTGTAATAATATTACATTTAAATTCATGTTACCGCCAATAATAAAATACTATATTAACTTAAACTGATTGCGTGATTAAAGGATATTCGCTACCTGGCTAATCTACATTGTACAACTAATAGAATACCCCTGGTTTGACTGGCGATGGGAATATAAATGCATTTTGGTTTAAACTAAAGCAGTTGTAACAAAATCTAATACAGCAGTTTTGTAGCAAATCTAATAAGCTTCAAAACTTAGCAACGAGAAAAAAAATTGGACCATTATTGACCTCGTGGCGGATCTTTTTCCTCAGGCTTATCATGGGGTTCGCGCCGAAAGACTTTACAACTTTTGATAAAGTTTTCTCCTAGTGTCTTTTGAATTCGCGAATGGTCTTGGGCTCTACCGGTAACCTACGTTAGTGACTTTTACCCAGTACACAGATTAGTTTTGAATGGACGAAGGTGGGGGACGTTGGGCAGGTTCTCGTGTTTCTCCCCAAAAGACACATTTTCCGGTAAAAATGTTGGCTCCTCATTTTGATAAATAATCAGAGCCAAATCGGTTCAGAAGACAGTTTAGTTCATTGAACAAAACTCCTGGCTGTTGGGAATCAGAGTTGTCTTTAAACACTGCTCCAAGTACATTTTTGCGGTCATGGTGCCCCGAGATATAAAGGGCTTCAAAAAGTTCCCAAATTGGTCCATAGCCTGCCAAACTAAGTATTTCTTCGGAAATTTGGAAATCCTTGTAATTGCTTCGGTATAGCCTCTAGTTTAGGGTCTGCGCTGTTGAAATATTGCCAAACTGGGGTCCGGAAAGCGTTTTGGATGACGTACGTATCATTGTTCATTAGGTCAATTTTTCGTTGCAATTTTTTGCACATTAATGGCGCGCGTTCTTCAGAGGTTACCCCTGTGAAATTTTTTGCTTGAAGGTACTCTTTTTTTGTTCTGGCAAGAATCCCCAGTTTCTTAGCTTTAATATAAATTAAAGTGTCTTCATTTAGTTTTTGTTTCTTCGCCGCTAGCCTGCTGGAAGTAGAGGGATGGTGAAGACACAAGCGCTTCACGACCATTTTCTTCTTTGGTGTCCCTATCTTAGGGGCACGACCACTCTGGACCTTCATTTTGTGTCTACCAGATTCTCCAGCGTTTTTTGTCCATCTGTTGATTGTGTCACATTTGAAACCCTCTTTTTTGATGAACAACATTGCCTTCTTCTTGTCACCTTTAAACTCTTTTTTGCACTTCTGAATAAACGCAGGCAGCGAGCTTCACACTTTCCTGTCTTTTTAATTCTACCCGAACCATTTTCGAAATTTTGACAATGTACACTTTGTTCACAACAAAAAGCTGTATTGACTACATATGAAAGCAGCTCTTATCCGCGCACCAGCTCATAAGCATGAACAAAGCAAAGTACATCGCCAGTCAAACCAGGGGTATTCTATGAATACATACATACATACTTATATTGTCACAACAAATATTTATCGATTACAAATAAAGATAAGAAATGAAAACAAATTGTGTTTCAAGTGTACACTTTAGAACGTAAGGATATAACATTTGTTGTATGATATTTATGTGTACGAGTAGCCCATCATAGTTTCTCTTATTAGATGTAAATCAGCTTCAGTAATTAATTAGATTATGAGAGCATTCCAGATTATTATAGTGTACTACTTTAGTAAGTGTATGAGCCTCCAAATCAATTACTTGTTAATCAAGGACGGTGGTTTGGAGAATACTGTGTGTATTCTTCGGGCTTTGAAATATCAATCAGTGTTTCCATTACAGCTTTCTAATATAATAATTTATGTCTGTAAATATTTACAATACTGTACATACTATAATTACTATTGCAATCGGAAATATTACATATTATATCAGTCAAGAAAGTTTTAAAGTAACCGTTTAGGTCGTAGTTGCAAATAAACACTTATAGGCGTAAACAGCAAATCGTTATCTTAAGATGCAAAAACTTGTGTTGCACTACACCGTGAAGTTCAAGAGTGTCATGAAATGGACAATTAACTATGTATAATAAGTAGATATAGTGTCATGTATGGACGTGATGTATCTTAACTGTAAGTCTATTTAATTATGAAAATAATAAACTATGAGCTTGAGAAGTGTTCTGTGAGGAAATGTTGTGCACGAATTCAGAATTGACAAGAAAGTTAATTTTACTTTAGTATGACAATTGTTGCAGTTATTTTTCTCAGCATTGGCTTGATTTCCTCTTGTGTTGCATAACGGTAACATGTAAAATACAAGCAAATTGAGTCGTACTAGTTGCGAAAAATACATTTCGCAAGATTGGGGATGTACAGTAACGCTTTCGTATAATGGTCGAGCTAGGTAAAACCATGGAACTAAATGGCAGCTGGATTATTGGAGACTGATTTTACTAGTGTCTGAAAACAGTTTTACGGAAGTTTAAAAAATATTAAGATGTCAAAATTGTAAAATTAAGCGGATTTATTAGAGAGCACTTACTGAAGTGTTTTCAGAAGTAATCGTAATTAAATTTATAAAACTTCCAGGGTTCAGTGCGGTTACCAAGGTTGAGTGACGTTTCTTCCTTTAAAATAATTATAAGTTTGATTTCAAAGAAGCAAACTATTAATGTCAATTTTTAGATTGAAGGGCTGCAATATTTGGGATAAATTGGCGAATGGCAAAAAAGTCAATTACTGCATTCTCAACAAACATTTGACGCGCGCTTGACCTTCTACTATAACCAAACGAAATTCTATATGCATCATTATACGCAACCCGCACGCTATCTTTGTTTTTAGCTAAACTATTATTATAGTTTGCCAATAATAAGCAAGTACAGTATTAGTTTTTGCTGAAATTTTGTTGAATATTCACTTAAATACTGAATCTAAGGATTTTACTGTTTCTTCAGCAGAATCCAAATTCTCCAAAGTATCTGCTATTAAAGCCTTTAATCGGTGATGAGCCATCAAGTAACGTCGTAACGTGAATGAGTCAGAATGAGAAATTGACATGAAATTTGCAGTACATGAAGTGAACATCGTAGTATATTTCTTTACATCAGCCATTTAGATGTATTTTTATTAACATTTGTTTAAAGGTGAAATTGAGGATAAACGCAAAGTAACATGAAATGAGCGAGTCTCAATTGTTTGTTAGATATAAATATATCATTAGAATGCTACGATTTCTTGCATTATGTTTATAATCATTGACAAAAATTACACATAAAGAAAGGAGGATATTTTCCAAACAAAATATTTTCAAATTAAATATTTTATTTCCAGCATAACAATTCCTGTAGACAACCCCTGTAGCCTTTTGGGATTTCAAAAAGTATTATATATCAAATTTTAAGTACAAAAAAATAATTAATAAACACCATGCATTGTACTGTGGTCTTTTTGTTAAGCCCATCGTAAAAACCAAGTTATTTTGTTTGTTTTAGAAGTAGTGCAAGGAATAACTCAACTAAAATTGCGATAAAAGCAAGAAATATCATAAGCGAGTATAGAATCCAGGCTGCGGACATGGATTCAAACTTAATGGGTTCTAGCTTATCACCATAAGTTCTAGAAAACTCCGAAACTAATGATTTAGGTTGATGAACAGCAGAGTAGAAATTAACCCACTGCTTCTTTCGAAATCCCAAATGTTCACTTTCCCCTCTCAGCATCCAGAGGGTATTAAAACGGTAATAATAGTTCCTAAGCCTGTACAAAATCCCTGACTCCTCGAAACCCACTAGTGCATCATTGATATATGCGGTGAAAATACTTTGAAATGAACTAGTATATGCCTCCACGCTGGTATTAAATTCATTCTGTGCTAAATTGAAACGCCACTTTTTTCCAAGAACGGAAATAAGCTTATCATACCCTTTATCAGTGTTGTAAATCAAAACAGCGTTTTTCCATCGTCTCCGTGCTTTGAAAACGTTTTTAGAAAAATCTTCGGGACGTGTTCCATCAGCAAAGCATACAGTTTTGAGAGACTCGGAAAGTCTCTCAAATAGTTGATGTGTAAACATTTCGAATCAATATGCAAGCAAGTAACCACAAACCGACAAGTTTGGTTCCTAATACGTTACCAACGTTAATATTCGCATCTTGCTCCAGTAGCATTTGAAACAGTGCGAATAACGCAGCCTTGCATGTTTTTGTGTGCTCTAATAAAATAGCTAATGTAAATGTTGTAAATAGTAAGGTAATCCAGCCAATTGAGGGGACCGGTTTAAGCAATGAGACAATGTCAATCTGACTGTTTGTGTTAGGGCTCATGAAGTAAGTGTATCGAATGCCAACATAATGAAACCCAAATTTTTGAATGGCGTATGGTTGAACGTTTAAACTAGAAATTGGCTTTAAAATCATGAGGAAACTTAGAAATTTCTGACATTTCGGACTTGAACAGTTGAATCGTTCAAACGTTATCATCTTTACGCAATAATCTGTTGCGATACGATTTGTCAGTGCTTTAGGCGGTATAACTCCAACGTTGTCACACTTATGTTCTTTTTTTAAGTTCTCTCGGCTGTATGGGTTTCGGTAGTAATTGCCACTACGGAAATCCAAATTCCATTTTTTGTTAAGGAATTTTCATTCTTTTATAATCTGATCAGGGTTTAATTGATTGTTAATTTGAAACAATTGGGCTAATATTGAATCGTGGGATGAAGGTGAGGTATCTCCGGATCTCTCAGAAGTCGCCTTTATTCGTCCACTTACAACTTTTGCAAGATACAGCGTAGAGGAAACGTAGTTTACAAATGCAAAAAATACATTTGGCAGCAGTTTAATTGTGGAAACTAGCTTGCTGTAATTGATATTGAAATTAGCGAAGGGTTTTAATATGAAAGTTGGAATCGGAGGTTTTGCAATAAAAGATTTAACAGATTCCAAAGCTGTAAACTCTTCACTGGGAATTTTTATCTGGTGAACCGGAGCATCATTGGTTTCCGCCACTAAGACGTCTTTCAACAAAACTATAAAACATGGTGTTGATTTTCTAAGCTTGAAAATGTTAAAAATATGGTCCGTTTTATAGTATCCGTAGTTGAAAACAGGAAATCTATTCTCAAACCGAAAAGTATGAAGGAAAACACAAAACATATGACCGCAAGATTTGAGAAACGATCTGACAAAAGTTGAGGGAGGGTTCTCCCTGAGAGAGTTTTTATGAGGATATATTGCACATGATTGCAAAATTGGGATAGGAATGAAATTGGCACACGAAATAGATAAATGTGTCCATTGAAGCACAAAAATGAACAGCGCCTGCTTTACAAAACGCATTTCAAAAATTGGGGAAAAAATCAGCAAGCAACTCCGGTTTAGAAAAATTTAATTGATCAAACTGGGTTGCAGGTTTGAATAAAGGTTTCAAGGGAATGTGTATTCGACGTAAATCTTTTACTGTTGAAGAATAGTTTCGATTATTTGAAAGGTTCTGTTAGTTTAAAAATACACTTACGCAAGCTTCAAAGTACCGTAGGCAACTGAGTGAGCACTTGAAAACATTACCTTTTATCAGAGTAGATAATAAATATTTGTGGGGTGCAAACAAAGTTCTATATGTACGACTAAAAATGAAGAATTTTCTTTCTTTGAGAATTGAGGAATTGAAGAATGAAGATCAGCTTAGTCTCTTGGATGACCACTTAAGTTTTTGTTCAAATGATTTGGCAAACAGCATTGAAGTTACAAAAACTTCAATCGTTCCCTCATACAACCTTCACGTAACACAATTCAAATGCACCGAAAACAGAATTCAATTTTTCACGATAGAATTTAGTGGATTACTTGGACTACCAAGAACGCTTAAATATTAGAGAATAAATGCTATAAATGTGAAAATTTTTTTTTATATCAACCTTATTACTTAAGCGACAATTTACATCATAGAGAGAGCTACATCATTCATTCATTTGTTCATTAAGCTACTACACGTTGATTTTCATTGTATTCGAACAAAACGAACTCTACTAAAATAGTAACGATGCAAATAATTATCATAAAAACGTATAGCATCAACGCTATTAAAATCGATTCTAAATTTATGACCCTCAGTTCATCATGATTCTGTTTTGAAGATTCTAAAGCTAGGGATGCCGGCTGTTGTATCGCTGTGTAAAAATTTATACGTTGTTGTTTCATATCACGCATACCTTCTTCTTCATCCTTTATCAGCCACAGAGTTTTTAATCTTCGATATTCGTCTCTGAGCCTGTACAAAATTCCTGATTGTTCTAATCGACTCAATTCGTCATCCACGAATTCATTGAATAAAGTTGGATACGCGGTATAAAAGCTGTAAATGGTCACATTAAAGTCTTTTGGCGCTCCTTCAAAACGCCATCGGCTTCCAAAAACTGAAATAAGTTTATCAAAACCCGTTTCGGTGTTATAGATCAATAGAAAATCTTTCCAGATTTTTCCCGGCTCAAATTCGCTACTGGTGGAATCCGCACCTGCCATTCCCGTCGGGATGCAACTGATTGTTGAAGATTCTGCAACACTCCGCAAAAACTTATTGAAACGAGTTCTATACCGAAGCTTGCAGTCATATAAAGGCGACCCCCGTTTCCAGATAATATTAAGAAGGTCAATCATGGGGAGTGAGCTCTTTAGTGGCTTTTTGTTTAAAATAATTTCAAGATCAGCTTCCCGATTGTACACCATGTCAAGATTTGTATAATTTTCGAGGGCGTCAAACAAAGACCTTGGTAGCTTTGGATCTGTATTCACCGTCATGTGGGAAAACATAGTGGATGTGTACACGTTTCGTAATAAAATGCAAGTAAACATCCATAAAACTAGAAGAATGCTGCCAATTTTTTGAGTCTGTCCAATCTGAACTTTAACACTTTGCTCTAATACTACCTGAAATATTGCGAGTGTGGAATTTTCAAAAGTTTTAAAGCGGTTTAGCAAAAAAATTAAGAAAGCCACTAACGTAAAAACAATTAGCCAACCCAAGAGTGGAACTGGATTCAATAATGAAATTACATTAGTTTCCTTACGTTTCTCACGTTGCAAAAAGTATGAGAATTTAAACCCTCTATACTGAAATCCATATTTTTGAAAATTGCGTGGTCGTTGCCCATCTAAATTTGAAAGTTGGCCAAAAAGCATAAGAAAACGGAAAAACGCTTGGCATTTCGTATCTGAACAGTTGTGTTGCTTTTCCACAATATCTTTTATACAGTTGTTGACATTAAGTGGGATTTTGGGTTTCTGTAGAGGCAAGAAACGAAAGTTATCGCAGGCTGATTGATTTTTTAAAGTATTTAGGATTGTCTCGCTGCTGCTAGGAATACCATCCAGATTCCAATATTTGTTAATTTTCCTCCATTCTTTTATAATTTCTTGGGGTCCAAACTTTTCATTCATTTTACTCAAAACTGCTGTAGAATCGTGGGACATTATCGATTTCTGATTAGCATATCCGGTTGTGTGAACTTGCTTAATAGAACCACTCGTAAATTTAGGTGCGTATAGAGAATTTGCATGGAAATTGAAGAAGAGAAAGCAAACATTTGTAAAAAGCTTCACAGTTGCCACAAAGCGGGTAGATATGTTTGTTTTAGAAAAACAGAAAGGTTTTATAATGAAAATTGGAAAAGGAGGACTTTCCATGAGAGATTTTAAGCGTATTCCACCAAAAAAGGAATCACGAGTAACTTTAAGCTCCCCAACGGTGTATTCGCTTTGATCCTCCGTAGTTTCTTCCAGTAGGATTGTCATACAAACTGAAGATTTTCTTATGGGGTTGAATATTTGGTGAATGTGGTCATATTTAAAGTATCCGTACTTAAAAACGGGGTAAATATTTCTAAACCAAAACTTATGTAAGAAAACACAGTCTATCTTTCCCGTAATACAGGACTCAAGAAACGGTGCCATAAAATCGGATGGAGTAAGAACGTCACGTTGGTCTAGGAGGTTTTTATAAGGGAATACTGTGCAAGAGTTCAGAATTGGTAAGTTTCCGATAATTTCTGCGGAAAATTGTAAAACAATCAGTTGGACTGTGTAAATGCTTAAATGTACCTTTGGAGAAAACATATTCTATGAAGACGGTATGACGTGGTTTAAATAAACTGTGACAGAAAAAGTTCTTGTTAATACCAACACTAACCATCATGCATTGAAGAAGAATTGAAGCTATCCAATTTTTGTTTCATTTTATGATGAATGTGCAATTGAGTGTTTAACTTATTAAATCCTTTTCAAAATTGCTCAATAAACTTATTGTTTTCTTGGTTTGCTTGTATACCAATAAAATGGCCTTAAATCAATTTGCGAAACAATGGTATTCATTGTTGGCACTTTTAAGGAGTCTTGATACTGATATTAGAATTTTATTCAATACATATTATGTTTACAAGTACATGCTGTGCAACAGCTTTTACCCGACCTATTGAACATTCGTTACTACAACGGGAAGAGAACATTATTTTCACCAATTCATTCTTAGAGTTAGCTCAAATGAACTTCAACAAGCGTGTTTACCAAAAAAAACCAGTTAAACATTACCACCATGAATGAACGTAAAAGTAAAACATCCATTTTAAGTCGGACTCTGTTCAAGCTTTGTTACCATGAAATTTTAAATGGAATGTATGGAAATTTAAGTTTAAAAGTCAAGTAACTTTTAAGGTTTAAAAAGGATACCCAAATCAGTTCAAATAAAATTGCTATCATACAAACCACAAAGAACCCTAAATAAAGTACCCAAGCAACCAAAAGCGATTCAAATTTTGTGGATTTCACTTCGTTACCATTCTTTTCAGCAAACTTTGAAACGGGACAAATATAAACCATCTCTTGAAAAATAGAAATCCACCTCATGTCGAAATTGTAAATGTGCATCATGATACTTCTGTGCCTTTTGTAGGAAATATTGTACCTTTTAATATAATTTTGTAACCATTTATAGAACAATGTCACTTGGGCTTTTTAAGCATAAAATGCATGGAAACGTTAACCAGGGAATCTGATGACTTAGACTTTAGATGGCGGACAAGGTCAAATAGAAGTCAATTGTAGCGATAGACAAACGATGTAAGGCCTGTTCGTAGCAGTTAAGGTTGAGCAAGGGCTTTTAAAACACTTTGTAGCCAATAGATAGCCAGTTAGTGGTTTGGAGCCCGTTTTAAACTATTTCCAGCTTTCATTTTGAATTCTTCATTATATCGCCTATATTGAAGGCCTTGAGATTTATAATAAATTTACAACTGCTTACTTCCTATTAACTGAAATGTTGAATGCATAAAAAATATACTTATTCTAATTTGATCTACTAATCTGAACTTGTAGGGGCTATCGAGTAGAGAAGGAAATAAAATTGACAAACACTTCCTGTCATTGCCTAACACTGCATTTCCTTAAAGATAATTGTGGGCTGATTGAAACAAGTCAGACATTCTTATAACTCAAAAGACAACCAACGCTGAAGAAAATATGTGAGAATACTAACCAATTTAAATCCGTACTTCATTACTGGATACACGTAGGCTTTTATTTACAGTGGAATAGTTTAAATGAATTTTGTTCGAAATTCTACGTATTTGCATTAAGATTTGCTTCATCACATCGAAACTTCACCTTCTTAGTATTTAATCAAATTAACAATAATTTATCATCATGCCTTACTTCACAAAATTGTCGAAAATTATTGGAATTCAATCAAATATGTCATTAAAATACACACCTGTGATAACAAATGTACATGTAATTTGCATCTACAAAGCAATTAAGTCATATGCAAGGTCTCGTATAATTACGCACAATATGCCTCAGATTAAGGAAAACAAGTATAAGAGGTAAAATCAGAGACTTCAGTTTACATATATTGCTAATACATACCTAGTCAAATGATACATGTGCAAGAATTTATGAGTTTACATTTGGATTCCAATGTAGGCTATTTGAATAAAATGTTATTATATCATTGATTTTAAACGTTTATAATGCTTTTAGATAAGGCGTACTAAATTCTAAAAAAGGGTACAGATTCATTTAAATATGAGGCTATCAATCCTACAAAAGGCACAGAAGTATCATGAGGTACATTTCTTATTTTGATGTGATGCATATTTACAATATACAGCACTGCGTTAAATGCATGCCCTTTGAAACCAGCGAGATCAGCTGATAGACTGCAGTATAGAAATTAATCCACTGTTTCTTTCTCAATCCAATTCGACCATCCTCTTCTTTTAACAACTGTTGAATTCTTAGTCGTTTATATCCATCGCGAAGTCGCTGCAGTATACCTGCTTGATCAAGTGCACCCAGTGTGTTGTCAAGAAATGGGCTAAAAATACTTGTAAACCCGCTGACATAGCCTTCTATCGTGACATTTAAGTCCTTCTGTGTCACTTCAAAACGCCAACGATTTCCAAACACAGAAATAAGCATATCAAATTCGATGTTGTAAATCAATACAAGGTCGGCCAAGTTACCTCCAGGCTCAAACTCATGATCCATTAACTCATTAACATGATCCATTCCCGTCCTTGACTCCGAACGCCATGCAAGCTTTTTTCGAAGAGACTGAAAGGTTCTTCAAAAAGAGGCTATGTAAAAACACAGGGCCGTGGTTTAAATCAAATGGGTACAAAGATTGGCTTCTCCTCCATAGAATATTGAGATCGTCCTTATATGGTTTTGTTTCATACGGCGGCTTCTTAATGCTTATATACTCCAGCTTCCCCCAACGGTTGTACAAGATGTCAAAATTTGTATGATTTTCTATTGCGTCATCTAAAGATTTTGGTAACTTAGTTAGGGGTCTCGCTGTCATTTCAGAGTACATGGTTGAAGTGTATACATTTCGAATCAAAATGCACGCAAAGAGCCATAGAATTATTAACATAGTTCCAAATACGCTGTCTGTCTCAATATTAGCATCCTGTTCCAGTGCAATCTGAAATATTGCAAATATCGCATCTCGACAGGTTTTAAGGTATTTTAGCAAAAATGCTAAAACAACCACTGTAGCAATCAATGTAACCCATCCAATAAGAGGAACAGGCTTAAGTAAGGATACCATATCGACTTGATTTTCGGTGTTGAATTGTACAAAGTAAGAATATCGGAATCCTGAGAAACTAAACCCAAATTTTTGGATGTTGTATGGATTTTTAAAATATTTGTTAAAATAAAGCCCATCGGAAACTGAGCGCGGAACCATAAGAAAACTGAGAAAATCTTGGCATGTTGGACGAGTACAGTTATAGCTATTCAGTGCTATCCTCTTTATGCAGTAATACTCAATGATTATAGCTTGTACTTCTAGCTTAGAAAGGATCTGAAAATTTTCGCAGTTCAGTTTCAATTTTGAGGCGTCCTCCCGATAATGCTTTCCGTTCCATATGTCTAAGTTCCAAATTGCATTCAAGTATCTCCACTCGGAAAGAATATGCTCCGGTTCTGGTTCAGAAGAGATTGGAATCAGAGGCGAAGTGGAATCGTAAGATAGTGGCTGCTTTGAACCTTCAGGAAAATTAAAACGGGCTTCCCTTACTTTTCCACGTAAAACTAGTGGAAAATGCATTTTATTTGAGAAGTAATTGAAAAAGACAACACAAACGTTTGCAAACAGATTGGTTTTTGCAAACAACTGCTGAGTTTCTTCAATTGAGGTGTCGCAGTGTGGGGCAAAAACGAAGACAGGTATTGGGGGCTTGGTGAGAAATTCCACAAAACTTATTTTTTCAGATTCAAGACCCTCAGAAATATCTAATACCGTATTGAAACCCCAACCAGTACTTCGTACT
>JAQGAP010001159.1:0-22351 GCA_034697805.1 Orchesella bifasciata | reverse complement strand
CTAAATGAAATCTGTACGATATCAAGATGTTTAAAAATCATGCGACGTAGGTAGCGATGCCATGTTTCGCTATTGTGGTGAGAGATTTTAAAGAATGGTTAAAATATGAATACAAAGAACGAAAAGCAATTTATCCGTAGTCCATATAGTTGAGAATGTTTATTTATGGCAGTTTATTCTGATTTTCTGAGGCATGAACTGTATTCAGGCGTTACACTGTAATGAATGAACTGCCATGTACGTACATAATCGAACAATAATGCAGTGAAAACGATGTTACTTTTCATGGTCCAATGAAGTTCTGTTGTCTATATTAGGAATGGGATTGTCAAAATGTACTGTTTTAAATGCAGCATCCAATTTCCTAATATGTATCATATCATTATTATGCTTAAAATAACATTTACCATTAGAAAAAGTAATAATGAAGTCCATTTACCACATAATTCAAATTTATTTCATTAATAAAAACATAATCTCATCCCCATACCTTACAAAACGCAGCAATGCGGTAGTATAATAATTACATTTTCTTCAGTTAATAGGTATCTTTAAACAACGTAATTAATCCAAAACGAGGTTTTTGTAATTTCTAAGTAAACAAGTTCATTAATTTCATTAATTGCAACAACGAAACCCTCATTTAGGAAAGACTATATTGTTTAGTTATTATCAAATGTCTTCCATCTGTCTCTTAAAATGAACTATTCAAATTCAATACGTGACCTAAAACTGAGTACTGTTGATTAAGTTAAGAATACCGATAATTTATTGAGATTTCAGCGATTTGGTTGAAACAATTCATGGCTAAGATAAATCTTCATCGTCGAATATATCTCCAAAATCTGAAAAGAACAGCAAAGAACTTTTAGCAACTGAAATTTTCGCTTTGACGTTTCGTATATCAAAACTACGAATTTAGTTGATACCTACCATTGTAGAAATCAGCATGAATTCCCTCACGATTAGAGTCAACTATTATTCCTGCGCCCGTCTAATACAAAAAAAAATTAATCATCAATGATGACTGCTGACTCATCATCAAACGCATCTTATTCTAATACTTTCAACTTTCCCTTGCTTGAACACACACAAACAAGTTATGCATTCACCATTAATTAAACTAGTTAGTAACTTACATCTTCGTCCATATAAGACCCAACACCCTCAGGAAACTGAAAGAAACGATCAAAGACAGTCAGAAACAGTTTAAATATTCAACTTCACTTTCAATTGTCCATTAACTGTTTTTTTACCATTTCATCTACTACAGCAGTTGGCTTCATTTTCTATACCTTCTAAATTTCCTAGTACTGCTAAAGATTTAAAAAACAAAAACAAATCAATCATTCATTTAATTTTAATCACGCTTTAATTTTAAACTGTCAATACCACCAATTCAAAATTTTAAAACCAACTTACCAAGTATTAAATTAAGCACACGAATTAATCAACGTCCAATTTGGAATCCTTATCTGCTTCAAAATCGTGTTCAATGTTCCAAAACTTCAATTCTTTCGTAAGTCACAGTTCGTGCCAACAGCTGAGTGTATGTAAGTTTTCTCAAAGCATCCGACCGACTCGTCCAAAAGCATACACAAAAATGCAAATGTGAATAGCGCTCCCAAAAGCATGAAGTGATCGCATTGACTTATGCACATCCAACAAAGTACATAACTTTTATTCCCAGTTTATGCAATTTTCATAGAAAAATTTATGCATTTTTATGGTTTCAACGTTTGACTTGATATTATTTTAGTAATTAATCGTCTTTATTACAGCTTACAGCATTGTTTTTTTTGTCATTTGAACAGAAGTTAAATTATTGTTATAAACTATTTCTTTGTCTTCATTCTATATCCTAGTCAGCCTATCTTAGAGTTACCACAACGTTATTTAATTAGTTACATGTTTTTTTGGCAAAGATGTACGTAAAAATGTTACGCAAGATTTGTTAGGATGTCCCCATTTGTATTTTCCATTTATACCTAGCAGTTAAAACCCTGAGTTAATACCCATGATAAACGGCGGAGAGGATGGCAATTTATGATATATCGCATTAAACGACAAGATGAAGCGCATGTTATCGTAACATTTATAATCTTTTAAATTTAGGTATATATACAAATTCAAAATTCACTTTTCGGACCCACCCTCCATTTTTCTTAATAGCAACTACTTTGTATTTCACAAGATCCGAACCGGAAACCATACTAGTTATGCCTTTTCTACTATATATTTCCTATTAATTAACGCATTAACATTTACACATTGACATGTACACAAAATACAGCACGCGTCCGTTTGTCGTACTCTTAATATGAAGCTTTATAACATGTTAACTAACATGAATGACATTTCTGAAGGCAATTCTATACAAATCTAACAGTTGACACATAATTTTTAGTTTTGTAGTAAATGCTATTCATGATTACAGCAAGCTACATTAAATGCACTAATAATGTTCTTTCACGTTGCACTAATAATAATCATTATAATTTCGTACATGACATGATCAGACTTCAGTAATAGTACTACAACTAGCATTAGCCTCTGCTTCATAAGCATCATTAAGCATTCTTCGGGACTTAATAGAAGTAGCAAAGCGAGGTTCTCCACTAGATTTGTACGGAGATTCTAACAATACGGAATAGTAATTCACTCCGTTACTGGCGCAGTTAATTGGCCGGCTAATTTCAGTAGTACTTTTGTTGAGTTTGTTACTTTTTCTACCCTTGCGTCGTTTTTGAATGAAATCTGCTATAGTTGGATGGTTGATTTGGTCGGAGTCGTCATCATCAGCAGCCATTGTAGGAACAAACCTTGTCCCACCACGGAGGGTCGGATTTTGAATGGTTAAAATGAGCTTGTGAATTGCGATAAAGTATGCGATCACTACACAAAGCATTACGAAAAGCTTCACAGACTTTCCCTCCAGGTCATGGACACCTTGTTGGTGAGTCCGGTCCACGATCCAGAGGAAGGCTGTTACGGTAATTAAACCGGAAATGAGTAAGAACACTAGGAGCCTCCCTGGCCATTTCAGAAGGGTTGCTGAGCGCTAAGAGAAATTTTCATCATCATAATGGCATTAACAATCATCAACCCATTTTTTTCACAGGTCAGCAGAATAATTTATTTTGCTAGAAAGTTTTCTTTTTACTTACTCTTTGAATACCTGCAAAAACCATACATCCTAACAATGTCATTACCCAAAAATACAGGGATGCTAGTAAGTATGATGGTTTCTGAAAATATGGGAGAGAAACATGAGACTGAGAATCAACCTGACAAATCTGACACTTGAGCATAACATGAGACAAGCTGTTCTGCATATTCTACACTTACCCCTTGAGCGTTTGTAGAGAATGAGTCTAGGAACACAACCAAGTATTGAACTGACAGCAGAGCAACTAGAGCCTGATGATAAACGATAATGAATTTCATTAGCATATTGAGTAAAAGTAAATGAAATACATTAATGTTTATTAATCTGCTTCTGAACGTTTATCGATTTTTAAGGATTAAACTGCGTATATAAAAAAATATCATATTTTTGATTGGGTGAAAGTATGTACATTATTATAAACTTACGGTAATAAAGAAGGTTAAGAAGCAAACAAAGTCTGCCACATCGTAACATCCACACATACGGCACGGTCGCTCCCAATAATAAAATCACACAATACGGTTGACTGCTATTGCAAGGATGGATAGGGTAATGAATTTCCCTTATCAGATTTTGTTGCTCATGTTGTTTGCTGATATCCCCCCGTCACACTCTGTTCTTTTACTTTTTATTGCCACTCAATGGAACATATCACAGTAAAAGAAAAAGTTGGTTATTGCCACTCGAACTGTTTGTGTAATTCTCGTAATAATAATAATATATAAAGGTAATATTTGGAGAAGAAAGTGGAGAAACCCCAACAAAAATAATATGAACTAAACCATCCAACCGAAAAATAATGTAATATAACTATAAGTGAGGGGAGCAAGTCAAGGAACTCTCGCCCTTTCTGGTGCTACGAGCAGGTCTGGTCTATGCCTTCGATTTGAGTGTTCCATGTGTATATGTACCAGGAGAAAGTGGAGGAGAGCCCAGGAAATGGATTGAAACAAACTACCAACTGTTCCTCTTTTCTCCCCAAACGTAAGCGTGAGTAGTACGAACCGCTCTTCGGTTTTTGGTTGAAAGAACGCAGGACTTGGCTAGCCATTCCAGGCCAGTACGAGTTCCTTAAGCGTTATAGCTGACGAACTATGGCATATACTTGAGAAAGATAAGTTATATAGCTCCAAAAACTGGTGGCAATTCATGGGGATAGGAAAGTTTGAGTGGAAATGCATCCTTTTTTCACTTTAGAGGGGAAATGAGCTAACCATATAACAGGTGAAAGGAGGACTTACTGTCACGTCGTTTCTTTACTTTTTAAGCCCATATGCCACCAGAGCTTAGAAAAAACTGCTTTTGTCTACTTTCTTAAAATGAGAAAACCAGCTTTCACTACATTCTTTCACCAACTCCAAGAATGTGAATGGTACACTACCAGGCTTCTCCATTATGATTTATTGTGACATAATAAATTCCCCGTTATATATGAGTAGGGAATGAAAGGTTTTAAAACTAAATTTATTCCAGTTTTTCAGTGTAAAAAAGTCCAGAAAAATATTGTAACTTTTACTCTGGGAGATTGTTAGGTACCTCCAACTTTTTTCTACTACCTTCTCTCCTCCTCCCTTGTCTGTTTACATCTGTGTCAGCTTGCCAAACTTGGAACTGTTATGTGTGACATTGTATTACGGCAAACTTGTTCTGGTTATCTACAAGCTGCAGTTCACTCCACTTCCCATCCCATTTCCAAAGGATGCTCTGGCGTTGCTTGGTTTGGCGTATGTATGTAAATGTGTTTCATCTGTTTTCTCCAGCCAATCTACCCATATCTACAGATCCACATCCACATCAAACTATAAATACATTTTGGAGTAAAAGCTGACTAAAGAAGGAACAAAAAACAAGTCTCCAGCGAGCGACACAAAGTCGCTTGCTTTATATCTCATCCCATCCAGCAATTGCATACAAAATGATATGGCTTTGATGTGATACTTTGAGAAAGCAAGTTAAAAATTGTAGACTTCAAAATAGATTCAGAATGGCGAAAAGGAAAAGTGTTTTTTACTCTCGTTTCCCCTTTCCATGATGGTACACAAAGAAGTGAAGTCCTTCCTTTCTTTATTTTCCTTCTTGTGGGACTCCTTTACCCCACTAGGTACGTTCTCGTACGTAGTAGGTCTCTTCTCGTTGGCAGAGTATATGAAAGCTGCTGATGCTGGTATCGTATCGTATCATCTCATCTCTTCTTCTTGCTGTCACTGTTATATATTGTAGCAGTTTTAGTGGGTAAGGATCGAAGAGCTTGAGAAAAGTCTTCTGTAAGCCTTTAGATGCCTTTTTTACTTACAAGGTTTCCTTTCATCTGGAGCCAGGATGATATTATTCAGCTCACTCCTTTACGGTTCTTACAGGAACATGTCCTATACACAATTTTGTATCTTCCCATCTGCGAGACGCAAGCACAGAATCGGAAAATCGGAAATAGGCATGGTAAGGAATCTCCTAAAAGGACACAATTCCGTTACAAGGACCAGTGCAAAAATATATTTGATACAGACATCCTTTTCCTTGACTTCCTTCCTTTGCTGTAGGTAACACTGGAACTAACTTGGCTATGGCTATATGTATCTCTCCCAATAGAGATCATTTTTTTGCGAAAAAAAAAGTTTCTCCTACAATCTTTGTCTGACTCCTTGCTGGCCCGAGAAATTTTTTTGTCAAAATTCTCTCCCACAAGGGAATATGGAAAATGATGGCGAAATTCTCGTAACATATTAAAGGCAATAGGCTGTAGTCAAATATTTATGTAATCACAAAATTGTACATTCACTCTAGTTAACCGTGTGTAAAAGCAAACCACTTCAAAAAATGAATATTGGGAAAAATTCTTTTATTGCAGTGAAGCAGAATGATACCAAAGCCATGCTATCCCACATATTTATGTGTAGAAAGCTGAGCAAATATAATATACATTGCATTCTTCACATGTCTGTAACTTTTTGGTTCATTGCATTGCTTTCTCACTTAACTTTCTCTCTGCTCCCTTGTTTGGAATTTCATTCACATCTCGATTTTTCGCGGAATATACATATAATAATGCTACAACAATTGAGTGACTTGAGCTGACTTGTGTCTTTGTGTTTGTGTGTAGCAAGTTGACTCCTGGATGCAGCTTCCTGGAGATGAAATGAGTAACTGCTGCTTCTACACGAGAAGACGGTTCTAGCTTGCTACAAACAAGTTCCAGAGATGAAAGCTATATATGTGTCTGCTTGCCTCATAAAAACTTCAATGCGTTTTAGAAGGAAGCTCAGGCACATGGATTCCAAACATGTATTTATACATTCCCAAACCAATGTAATGTAATGTCACACAATGAGATTTCTTTCAATTCAATGCGTTTCCTCCTTCCCTTCCTTCACTTGAAATCCGGATTTGTGGATATTCTCCTGTTCCATCGATCCTTCTTAAAGAAGTAAAAAAAATTGGATTCATATGTAGAATTTGGAATGAGTAATAGACCCATATTAAATCCATGAACAGGGAATTCTACAATTTTTGTCGCAGTAGGAGGGCACGACAAAGTCAAGGGGGAAGGGAAAAACGAATGAGATCGGTTATGACTCTAAAGAATTTGGGAAAGTCACATCATATATACTAGGTATACTAGGTTCAACTTGGATTCCACCGGGGGTATGAGCTTCTGCTTTCACACATCAATACAAGTATGCCCATCCTGCTTTTTGGCCCTTCCATCATAAGTAATGTATTATTATTATTATATTCCTTTTAACAAAAACTTTCACCGTACTTTCCCTTTGGTAGCACATCTTTGAAATCATTGCAGCTTTTAAGCATTCCGCTCATGAACAATAAAAAACTTCATTTTCTCGATCATCATCAGTTGTTATTACCCCCTTGGGGGCTTAGTTTTGCTTTTGATCGTTTAACTCAATTCCACCATGCCAAACTTTTGTCACCGCAGAACAATACGGGAGTAACAGCTAGTTGCAATAACAGTACAGCGTTTGTTCTCTCTAGCCTCCCATTTCTCCTCGAATTCGGCAGCCATAAACCAAAAACTATGGGTGGAGGAAAGACTACTTTGATGTTTTGCTTCTTTTATAGGCACACCTTTTTATGTGTACATTTCATGCTTCACAGCTTTACAACAATCTCACGGATTTGCGGCGAATATTAGAAATCATGAATTCCATCAAGTTGGTTGATTTTATAGGTTTGACTTTTGGTGAGTGAAATGTGAAATATTCATGGCATCATATTATTGTTATCCTTGTGTTACTACAGCTTCTGTGTATAGAATACGCAATGGTATGCTACACTTTTGAGAAATAACAAAACTCTGATGTATTGTATATCTGAAATGTCATACATTATGAAATAGATTTATTCGTTTTCAAATCCACAATAAAAATCATTTTGTAAAGTGATAAAATCACTCATAATAAGGTAGTAAAAGCGGCGTATTCTAATAATAATAAATTTATTAAGCAGTTAAGTATTAATGTAAATATTTTAACGCATTTTTCGGCGTAACTGACGGGAATTTCAGTCACCTCCGTTATGGAGTTATTGCTTTTTAAAGTTCATTTTCACCATGTTTTTTTTCGAATGGGGACAGGATTGAATTGAACATGGAATGGAATCAGACCGTTGTAAATATGACGCTAATGTTAACCGGGTTTAAAAACGTTATAAAAACTTTGGGAGCATTCACAAAGGATTGCTTCAAGATACATCGTAATTTCATTGTTTTGTTAATTTATAATAAGTCATATATATTGAGGTTGTTATTGTACATGGTTTTAATATTATAATGATTAAAGTGGTTTGTTATATAATATGCAAGATTCTTTTGTGCCTTTGACACAATATATCATATCATATCTATAATCTATAACAAATGAGCGAAACTTCGTTAGCGCGGAGAAGACTTGAGTAGAGAAATAGGTATAAATATTGTGGTATAATATGCCTTATATAAACATAATACCAGGAATGGTTACCTATGCATAATTGAATCATTTACGGTTGCGAGTATTTGCATAATATGTATTATTATGAAATCCGACTGTATGAAGCCCAAGGTAAAGAGTTGCATGTAGATATTATAGAAAGCATATAAAACCATTTATAGTTTCACCTAAGCTTACATTACATACGCTAGATAACAAAGGATAAAATATTCAACGATATAAATGAGCAATTTCAATACAGCAATATATATTCTTTGAGTGTCGGCTTCCCATTCAATAATCTAAACTTGCGTCACACCTTCCCCCATCTCCGGGGTCATAATTATAGTTCCATTCTCATCCGTCGTAGTTGACACAGCAAGAAGGTAGCAAGGATTGTTAAAGGAAGTGGCTGGACGGGTTAAATCGTCGTTATCAGCAGTATCATCATTTATGGAGGTTTTATGCGATGTATAATTCACACTAGATGCAGTAACTGTCGTTGACTTGTGAGCCGGAGTTGAGTTTACCGTGCTACTACTCCCCGCATTCCTATGACAGAGGAAGGTGACGGTGGATGTCGTGCTATGACTATTATTCCTAAGAGCCTTCAACTTGGAGCAGGGGAAGCACCAGTCAATGGAGCAAACACAACTGCAGACAGCCACAATGGACGTAATTGTTGCACTGGCATTTACACAATATAGGAAAATTATACCACTCAAAAAGCTCCAAATCCAGGCGTGATACAGTCTATCCAAGACGCACAATAGTGCCGTGATTATGGCAAGGATTGTAAATAGCAGGTAGAGGATGATCTTCCCCGGTCGTTGAAGGACGCTAAGGGATTGCTATAAAGAAGGGAGAGAAAGTGAGATGAATAAAAAATCAATAACAAAATATATAAGACTTTCTCAACCAACACATGAGTAATAAAAACAAGCACATACATAATCCTATAAACCTACGTACATTATTCTAGTAGAGTGGGTCTAGTTTCCACTTTCCATCCATATCCACCCAATCGGAGATATGGAAAAATAGTTTTTTTTCAGCATAAATGTTATTAGAGACGCTACAAAAAGTTTTCTTTGGGCTTACCCCTCGTACAAGTGTAAAAATTGATCCTCCCAGGTAAAGCAACATCCACAGGAAAAAGTAGAACGAAAGGAGAAAGTAGATGGTTTTCTGTATATGAAATGAAAGACAAGATTTAAGCAGACTTCCGAAATGATTGCACCAGAATAGTTTTATGGGCTGAGGAAGAGTAGATACATATCAGTACATACATTAGTCTGGAAGGAAACATTAAGGTGATATGGTTGGTGGGGTGTGTAGTATCAGGTAAAATTCAACTCTTATTCAAAATATATAAGTTAAACATATCTACATACCGTAGCTTCAGGATTATCAAATTCTCTCGATACAATTTGGCCGTGAGCTTGCTTCAAGAAATGGATGAAGCACATGATGAACAATAATGTAAACAGAGTCTGCGAAAATACAGCAGGAGCAAATCATCGTATCTCGTATCGCGGTTCCATGTTTTTTTTTTGCAAAATGACAACTTAACTTTTACTACTACAACGTTCTACATAATGATTCTATAAACATATATTCTAGTATAACTTCATTTCCAAATTTCTGTCAAAATACTCCTTCCAATTCTTACCGTACAGAAAAGCACTAGCAACCAAATGATTATGTTGGCGTATCTGTTATTAGTGCCGTAGGCTCTACCACCGTGTCCACCAGCACCTCCGGCACCCATTGAATGCTTAGTCATTTTGAATTCATTAATGCACAGCTCACTTGAGAATTACACTTTTCCTCTTGCTAAGGACACTTGACGTTTACAATACACACGTTGCGGCGTCACTGAACTATAACTTTTGAGTTGCAATTTATACTAATGTAGTATAGCACTACTATATAATAGGATGGAAGAAAGCTTTTTACTTTAGTTTCACTTTGTTTTCACCGAGTTTCTCCACACTCCATGTTTTTCTCTAGACCGGAGGAGCAGAAGGCAGCTGAATCACCAAGAACTCTTTGTCGTTGTCAGTCGATTCAATGTGCGGCTATGAGGATACCAATCCAATGTGCCAAAAAGCCATGCTACATCAGGCAGCTCGTTTTTTCCCCTTTTGTGTTACGTTTAGCTAGTAATACTAGAACGGAACTGGAAGCAGGAGACAGGAACACGTAGAAAGTAATCCACTAAAAAGTTATATTTGTATTTAATACCATAAGATCAGCATCAACTTTTTATTGTCTAAATATGTGTTGTGGTGCTGGATGAGAGGAATGAAACATCATGGATGTAAAAGTCTGAAGTAAATGTGCTAAGAGAGTACGAAATAGGTATGGTCACGAGATAAGTACTAACCAGGGAAAATTTTGCCGACTTTTTCCTTTATGCATCAATACTTATAGGGCACCAGAGCATGACCACACAGAATCCCTTATGTAATATTAGAAACAGAGAATGAAAAGAAAGGGAAAGGCTGTGCAATATATTTCTATCAAAAACGCTTTCACAGCACGACAAACCACAAATTGGATAGATTATATCGGTAAGCACATCCATAAGTAAAAGCGTTAACTGTTGTGGTCGTCTCCCTTACTATTATTACGATCAGTGTATAATGAGCAGAGAAAACTAATGGGGACCGAGAGAAAAGTAATACACATTAGGAGCAGGTCGCCCTTTTTTATGTGTAGCTCTTTCCTTTCTAGGACTTACTTTTATCCCTGGTTTAAAGAGAAAGGAGAATTGCTTACATTTTCTTCTTTCACTTTGCTTACTTTACGTTTCTTTACAGAGAGCTGGGTCACATTCACAGCGTCCTCATCACACACCGCTACCACCGCACAATCTAAATCATTATTACTTTTGTGTGAGCCTATACTATTACCTCAACACACAGTTTTGAGAGAGAGAGTCACAAGATTGCACTTTGTGGTTTTGGTTGTGCTTTTATATTCCCATTCATCCAGGTTCCCTTTACTGTACACATGCATGCGATCCATGCCCTACCAGACCTTACAATGTGACTAGGAGTTATTAACAAATTTTTTGTGGACAAGTTTTCCTGGTTCCACTACACACGATGTGCTATTTATGCCCGTTATAATGTCCTTTTTTGTCAACACTGTGGTTTTCTAATAATGTATGCAGTGCTCATGTGCTGGATGCTAACTATTATGGTGAAAGGGGAGAAAATGTAAGTTTTCTGAAATACGCTTTCATGCATATTACAAGCTTTGTATCAAGGACTCTTTTTTTCTTTCTTCCTCTTGTTATGTTTTGTTTAATGATGCCCTTCTTCCATTGTCATCCTTTTTGCAGGTCTTACTTTACACCGCTTCTACGTATGTATAATGCTACAATATGTGTTGTTTGTATTAAATTTTATGGAAAAAACTGAAATCTATACTTACTTACCATTCAATGGAGAAACACCACCATTTATACAAACACAGAACAACACCATCACAAAATACAATTACATTGCCCATGTAAACTAGTGTGATTATGCGGAACAAACGGAACGGCCGACATTATGGATTTGTACATTTATGTATTGGGAAGCTATATAAAATGTTTCGTGTGAGACTCATTTTAATTTAACGTCAGCTGAAACCCGGGTAAACTGCCTATAGAACATTTTGTGAGAATGTCCCAACTGTCTTGTTGTTTACCATTTACACGGCTTTTGTCGCTACTATATATATCCATACATGTTCTATTATTACGTGGTAATAATGCAGAACATTTTTGGAGACAACCACAGGAATTGAGTTGACACTACTTGCTCTACACCACTGTAATCTTATATGTACTTATATACGCTATTTTGTTGGTTATTGTATTTTTGTACTTGAAAGGAATTCAAAATTCCACACCCACAGTTCACATCTACGAGAGAGTATCTTCCAATGTAGAAAATCTAGTCCCTAAAGTATACGATTTAAGGAAAAATCATGCAAATCACCGACTATGGAAGTTGAAGACTAGCAAAGTAATAATAATATTGTGTGTAAGCATCATGCTCCTCTGCTGCCTTCCCTTCTTACAGCATGTGTGAATGTGTGTCCTTCTTCTCCGAAGGCTTGAGTTAGTCTGCTTTGGTATTCATGCATGCCAGCGTTATTCCCCGTTTATAGTAGTAGTCGAGTTGGTGCATTCATTCTACGAACAAGGAAAAGCAACGTGCATATAGCATGCACGCTTTCCCCCTTCTTCTTCCCTATTATTATCAGTTTAGGTATTATAGATTCACTCGTCAACCTTCCTTTCCCTTAGACATTCTAACCTCCAATTCAACAAAATACAATCTTCATATTGCTTTGGATGAGTAGAGTGGACTTGAGAGAATCTACTCCTCTACCGCTAATAGCATAACGTTGAAAACTTACAATAACTTTGACGGAGCAATAAGTAGAGCAATAAGTGGAGCACACAACGTGTATAATTTAGCTTTGTAGTGCATTATATCATTTTGGATCTTCTTCTTTCTATTTCTTTCAACATCCCGACCAAAAATTTATCCTTAAGTACCAAGTTTCTTGAATATTTGTTTCTCCCTTTCCCTTCACTTTTTAGAAATGCCGAAGCATTTTAAGTGCTTCGAACAATGTATGTGGTGTCCCAAAAGAAGCAACTTTTTTTTGTGGAGAGCAGAGTGTAAAGGAAGAAGGGACTTGGAAAAAGCAAAGCTTTCAGCAAAAGAAGGCTATCCCTTGAACCACCGTCATCACCACTGGCACTCACAACCGTGTAGCTGTAGGGAGCTCGAGAATAACGCAATATATTCATCCAACTTGAAAGAATATCTCAGCAACCAAGCGTATGCTATGCATACATGTGGATATGCCCACTACTGCAGTACTTTTCAGTTTTTGCTTTTTCCGTAGTAGTAGTAGTACTTAAATGAGTGTGGAGAATCTAAGTGAAAGTTGCTTACTTCCCCCGTTTTCGTTTTCCTTTTTTTTCGTTGGATAAAGCAAATACGTAGCAGATTCAGTTGGAGTTAAGTTGGGCATTGCCTATGAAGTTCCCTTTCATGAAATAAATGTATATGGTCCTTGCTCACTGCAACACTTGCTTGTAAAGTAACGGCATAAGTATATCATTACACTTTGTATAAGTATTTCAGGAGTGTGCTAGTTTCTTGTATATACAACTGCTCATTTCACTGTTTGGTTCAACAGAGCAAGCAATAAGGGAATCAGCAAAAGCAAATAAATCGGGGAACTGTGGACCTTAAGAAGCATACAACATCTAGCCAGAGCACTAAATGTTGTGTTTAGACAATATATGTTTACCATTATAATCAAAACAAAATGAGTAACAACAAACATATATACATGCATGGCAATTCCGCTTGGTTAGAAATGGACTCTGCTCTGCACCAGCAAGATTTGTTACATTAGTTTCACAACACTTACTTCTCATTTGGTTCTGCGTTTTCCAGGCACTTTTGCTCCCGTGAAAAGTTTCCTTGCTTCCAGTATATAGCTATGTAGATAAATGTACGTAAACAAAACGACATGCTACTTCTGGTGATTGCAATGTTTCAAATATAAAGGCTGCGTGTAGTTAGTAGATGCATGAGAATTCCAGTTTTACATATTATGTACATCTAATAAATTTGTAACCCGAAGGCACCCATCCGTCCATGTGTGTATATTATGTGAAGGATGAAAACGTGAAAGTGATGAGAAAAGTTTTTTCCGGCAACTTGGGAAAATCCAGGTTTTTCGGGGTTCTCATCGACTCGTCTTTTAACAGTTTTCTCACACGTTTAACACACAAACTGCGGGTTTGTAATGTGAATAGTAATGTTGTAATGGGTACGTGAACGGCCATAGTATCAAACATATGCAGTATTCCTTTGCCTCACATAACCATGCATGAATGGATGCCGATGAGTGTCACGCGTCTGCATGCGCTACTTTGTGGCTATAAATGGAACAAAGGAATATGACGCTATATAACATAAAACAAGCAAGTCTTCGTAAAATTATTAAAGTAATGTGTGGGTGTGAATAATGTATTATATTTTGCAGCAAAGTAACAGTTACACAAAATATTATGCAATGAAACCAAGGAATGGCAGAGAGTGTCCATCATTCTATTTTTCAACATCATGAATAACACAATTTCTTTCCTTATTTTGTAGAAAGAAAAGAGAAACGCCACAAAATATGAATGCGAAAATAAACAGGAAGAATTCCAAGCACATAAACTTAAACTTGAAGAATGAGATGTAATAAAAAGCCCTAAACTTTCACTCATGCTCTTGCATCTTCCAAGGCAGTTTTCCCAAAGGAGTCATTCATAGTTTAGAAGGAGAACTCTCTTTTACAGCAATCAGTTACACACGTTCGTTCCTGCTGTTGTAATGAGTAATGGCAACATATTTTTCGTTTCCGTGTCATGCAAGATTTTGGAGATTGAAACACTAAAAGCAAATAACTTTTCTCGTGTGTCTACTCCAATGAATTTACCTTTCTCTCTTCCTTACCTATCAACACGAAAAGGTGATAGCAAAAAGCAATGGCAATGCGATGATGACGTCATAGATGGGATATCAAAGTGAAAATTTCCTAAGTGAATGGCGAATGAGCAAGGAATATATGTTATGCAAATGACTTTGACAGTTTTACAAAAACCCAATCAAGAAATGTGGTCGGATGACGCTTCGCCGACCGCTGTCCGTCTTTCTGTGGGGGTTTATATTTTAGTCATTTTAATCTCTATTCTAACAAATGAAAACTTGCTGCCGTTTCATGTGGTTTGATGATGAAACCTAAAGAGATGGAATGGAATAGCCAAAAGTTCTTTTTTACTTATACGATTTGATAACACTGCAGCAAACAGTTATTAAATAAAATCATGCATGTCAGAAGTATCCTATCTAATATAGAGTATGAGTACATAATAATGTAAACTTTTCCCGATCCATGTCGGCGCTTCACTTCCTGTCTGTTATGCTTTTCTTGTCTTGTAAGAAAACCATGAGACCGTGAACGTTTTGCTTACTTCACTCTCCTTTTAAGAAAGCTCACTCTTTCTCTCTCTCTGTCCTAATGTTGCTGCAGTGTGGGTATTATACTTCACTTTTAGTTGAGTTTGCTCTGAAGTTGACAAGCTAAGTAGTGCAGTCGTCACGTCACTTTTGTCCTTTAGAAGTTCCCCAAAGCGTGCAATTCATATATTAGCTAATGAATTAGTTACATACATTGACATACATTTCGCCTTTCGCCAACCACCTCCTCCGTATAACAAGCATAAAACTCATTTCCCACGATCGTCAAACTGACAAAGTGGTCTGCTTTTGGTTTATAATAAATGTATGCAACACAATTTGCTAACCCATTTCATTCAACGGGAACTTTGGTAAAATTCATCCAAATTGACTGTACAGAAAACTTTAAAATACTTTCACAATTTAAAGGAAAGAAGCTTGTTTTTCCTCCTCACCTCATTGAACTTTGACTCTTGCATTAACTGTATTTATTGGATTGGTGTAAGGGTCGAGGGTAAAAAGCTTAATTTGAAATTCATTTGGAAAGAAATTTTGCTTGAAAAAGAGGTACTTTGAATTTACAATATGAAAGCACAATGTGGTATGGTATATGTACATAAGTACATGTTCGAACAATGCAGAAGATGAAATGACAGCGCAATTCATTCTATTGCCGTTTTATGAGAGTCGTAGTCGAAGAATTATGGCTGTAATTTGTAAGAGAACCGATGTACACGTATGACTGCAGATGTTCTGTTAAATGACCCTAACCCCAAAGTATATACTTATACGACCAGAGTGATTCCAGAAATTCCAAGCCATCTCCACAGAAAAAAGAAAGTGGGGATATCCAGTAGAATAATTTTCTATGTTAAATTTCCCCAGGAACTTACCTCTCAGTAAATTTGTATTTTCTTGGATCAAGTGAAAGCGAAAGGGACTAGACATGAACAATTCTGAGTAAGCTCGTCTATGTCTACATACAAAGCAAGGGGATGTGACTATTGCCTTCATGGAATTAACTGTGAGTAATGAAAGAGGAGCAGTAGGTTAGTGGCAGTGGAAAAATGCGGCACGAGAGCCAACAAAATGTCTACTGCAGGACAAGTACGAAATACATAAGTTGACTGCAGTGTCATGAATATTGCAGATAGAGATTTTCCTTTCCTTTTCTCTCCCATAAGTATTCCGTTTTTTTTTGCAATTTGTTTTGTAACATCCAGAGAATGTGTAATGTAAGGCACTTAAGAAGCATTAAGAGCACCCAAGGACTTTATTGTTGTTGTAAAATGCCCAAGTGAGTGGGAAAGTCCCTGGAGATTTCACACACGCCGTCCAAAGAAGATCTTCCACATAATATGTATGAGTCATAAGTGGAAACGATATTCAAGGACTTGCTTTAACTATAACTATACATTGTCCGCAATATTGGAGTAGAAGGCTCTTCCAGACCACTGCAATAATTTTAATTTTTACGTAAAACGCTAAATTTCAGTACATTACATTATGCAACAACCAACTTTCTTTCTCCATTCTTCACCACTTCTTACTGTTGATTTTAGTCTACCGGCCTATCAAGAAAGTAGCTGGTAAAATGTGAGAAATGAAAGTACAGAAGGACGTAAATCACACCTAAAACTGTTTCTGAGCTGCTGTATGTTTAAGAAGACAAGATATATAAGTACATTTTAGTGCTTTCACTTGTGCCCTGTCCATTCCGTTTCCATTCCTTCATTTTTCCTCGTTTAAGGAAAAGCAGAAATACATGGTATGAATACTACGTAGTTCTAGTTTCATCCAAGTGTAATTTGCAGTACTTGTACTTTCACGCTGTTCATTCTCAAAGGAGATGCGGATCTGGCAGAAAAAGGAAAGCTTAATCAGGCTTAAAAAAGTCAGATCCTGTAAGGAATAGTGAAAACGGAGGGGAGCAAACGAGTGAGGAATGAACTGTTAGAAGGGACTCTGCCTTATGTCAGTGGTTGTGAGTGGGTGGATGCCAAAAATACTGTATGCGCTACACATTGTCTTCTTTTGATATATATGCTGGGCAATAATATGCTGATCTTCAACCTTTTATGTGCTAATGAGCATTTTGGCTACTTTTTTGTTTTCTATTAGCTCAAAATTTTGTGGAATTTTATTACCATGTTCAAAACAATCCAGGCAAACTGGAAATTCCGCTTGTTGATTTAAGTGTCATTAAATATCCGGACTACTACTGATAAATAATTTAGCTACAACACAAGATGAAATTTCGGAGTTTCAATAATTTCTTTCCTGTGGAATTCATCAGTCTGCAGATTATGCTCCGTTCCAGTGGTCTATCAATTTGCACAATGTTTGAGCAGGTTGTCTGGGAATGGGGGAATATGAATCATTAGTTTATGACTTAATTGATTGATGGATATGCTATAAGTGTTTTCATTCTAAATCGATTTAATTACTGGCTTTTGAACTAAATGTACAGGTATAGGTAGCGTTTTCTTTGAATTGGTCCGATTTAGAGGCTTGAGATTATGTCCTCGTCGGATTCCTCCTTGAATCCAAGGATCTTCCCAAATTTCTTGGCAAGTTGGTCTATTTTGAGGGTTCACCTGCAGTATGCGCTTTATAAGAGTAAGACTTCCAGAACTGAAGTGATACTGGGGACGAAAGTTACTATTCTGAAAAAATTATTACTATTATTCACGTTTTTTTTTTGTATTTTACACCCATTTTTCAACTAATAAAAAATGTCTGGCAATCTGAGTTAATAGAAAATGGCATTACTATAATTCTGCATTTCACTTTTTGAGGGTTTGCGTCTACGAAAGGTAATTCCGATGAAAGCAGAACATATAGATTAACGCCAAGGGCCCAAGTGTCTACTTTCGCCCCATTGTAAGGACATCCAAGAACTATTTCTGGAGCACAATAGGCTGGAGATCCTATCAATAATTTCTTACATTTATTTTGTGATTGGTAACCATAAATATAGTTCGCCATTCTGTATATTACCACAATGTGTGAAGAGAAGCTTTTGGTAAGTTCTGCCGTCCTTTATTTCTTGGATTGTCGAGGAAAGACCGAAATCCGTGAGTCTAATATCCATGTATTCAGTAAGCAAAATGTTTTCCTGTAGAATTAGTACATACATAATAAATTCAAATTTAAAGTATCCCTACTCTACTTCCTGATATATTTAAATACAAGTTATAACTAACTGGTTTTATGTCTCTGTGTGCAATACCAACGCTATGAAGATAGATTATTGTGTCCAATAGTTGGATAAAGAGCCGCCGAGCTTCCTCTTCGGGCATTCGCGTTGGAAGATTAGCTAATCATATGAAGTAAACGCTTTCAAATTCACGAATAGAACAGACAAAACTCGTACGTAAATACGTACCTAAGTATTCAAACAGGTCCATACAGCAGTAATCCATAGCCATGTAGATTTTAGTACCAGTATAAAATACAGAGTATAGCTTGCATATATATGGATGCTTTACCGACATCAGTGTTTCAATTTCGAGAATCACACGAGCAAAGTTGTTCTAATCATAAATAAAACTTGACAATGGTATGCAAAACTGAAAAGAATATACCAAACTTTAAATATAAGGTGTGCTACCAACCTGTACAATAGATTTATCTATGATTTTGAAAGCATATGTCTCGCCTGTATTCTTACAAATTGCTCTTCTAACTGTGGAAAATCCCCCCTTCCCAATAACTTCATGGAAAATAAACCGAGCTTTGCCCGACTGACCAAGTTCATCATTGTAGTATTCTGCATGTACTATCGGTATAGTTGGTAAATCTCCTGCGTCTTCTCGAACTGACAACATGACTAAATCGGAAATCTTTCCCCTGTAACCTAATGCTTTATAAACTAGAATTTGTACATATATAAGTAGGAATTTGTATGCAACCTTCGTGTAAAAAAGTACAAAACGTTGGATAAGTTGGATCAAAGTGTTGGATTGTTGGACTCTGTAATAGTTGATTGATGCTGTGACATTGCTAGGAGTTACATTTTGGTAAGTATTCCGCATGATGGGAAACATAAGACACTTGCGATGCGACTCACCAGTACAATGCTGTTGTGCATGAACAATGAACTGACAAATCCAATAAATTATGTTCTCAATATTTAATAAACTACTACGACTGCGATTTACTATCACGTTTTGTTCACAGATGAAACTGGTATTACATAATTCTTTTCTATATAGCATGCACATTTTATAGTAGATATTTTTGAAGAATCACAATGAATTGTATAGTATTATTTTCAAAACTTCTGAGACTAGAACTATACATGATACATCACCAGTTTGAATTCTAGCGATATTATTTTTGGGTTAAGAATGGAAATGCCCATTACAAATAGTTTGGAATGTATACATGGTTTATGCCATGAAAACACAACTTGTATGTTTTCACTCTCTCTTTCTCTCTTTTAACACAAGGAAGTTACATAAAAGAACCAAAACACATATTGCCATTTACGGATTTATAAAATAACCGAGTTCTCAGATTATCTCAGTAAACTACTATTCCCATAATATATTTCTTAACTACACATTTACATTGGTTTGGCTGCCTCAACCATATCAATATCTAACTTGTAATATACGTATGGGTAGTAATCTGCTTGACCAAACACCAATCCTGGCATATCCATAGGCTGTAAACATTTAAATAAGCACGGTATTAAGTATATTGTGCGAATTTTTAACGTTTTAGAATAAGTTAGAATAATACCTCTTGATATTTGGATCCCGAACCCAGACTGGAGTCTAGGTGGGCATACAGATTTTCCAAAACTTCTCTCAGACGTTTGACTGATTTTTTGTTGGGATGCATAAGCACTGCTTGGAAATTTACAGGAAGTCCGTACCTTAAAAAAGCATTAAAACATTATAGAAAACGGAAGCAAACAACATGTTTTAAATGTGTTGCACGTAAGAAATTATGGACTCACCTTAATACGGATTCAACGAACACACGGAGGGCCTTGACATGAATCCACGCGGTGAAACTTTCGCTAAAGTTGATTTTCAGCCACCGCACCAACGGGCCAAACATTTTCTTTTTATCAGTGGCGAGTTTAGTAATTTCATTTTTTCCGAGTGCCAATTCTTCCTCGTTATAAGTAAAATCTCGAACGACAAATCTGGATGAACCACCAAACAAGACACGTCATAATTCAAGCTCTCATAAAGTCTAATAATGTAGCTATATGGCTGTTTATAATTACGGTGGAAATTACTTGTTCTCTCTGCAATGATATTTGAAATCTTCAACCACTTTGCGGAACAGCGAAACAGTGAATAGACCGTGCTCTTGATCCTGGAAAATTAATTTGCTTGATCGTGGAACAACCATATCTGTTAACTTTTCGTATTTCATTTCCCAATCATGGAAATTCATTCTGTACAAAAATAAGAATACATAACCTCATTTAGTTAGTACGTAGATGAAAGTAGCTGTCGAGTACTGACTTAAAGGTCAGGCCAGGTACTTACTTTGGAACGACAACGACAAGCGTGACCAGGTACTCAGAGTCCAGAACAAAGTGTTCCTTCTTCACAATATCTGCCAAGTTTCTGGTGATTAAGCTACCACTATAATAGAGACAACAAAACACATTTTAATGTAATGACCAATCTGATAAATCAATCATATAGATAAAAGATCATTGCTCACGTTTGTTTCTTCTCAAGATTCTGCAAGGATCCCTTCAGATTATTGTATGTGCTGGATTTGGTTTTCAGATCTGCTTCAATGTGCCCAATTTGTTTTCCCATGATTTCCGACAGATTTCTCAAAGACAGCTTCAGAGGGTACTTGGCAGCATCCCATTGGAACTTGGTACAGTATACTGACAGATCCACTGTAGAAATTTTTTTTAAAAACACGACGCGTAAACATAAAATTCAAAACTAATCAGTAAAATAAATTTATCCAAAATAATCTAAAAGTCATACAGTTATTCGCCAGCAAATTTTCTGCCAACTTATCCCTCTGGTCTTCCAGCACCTCCTTCAAATAGTTAGCAATCTTTCTGGTCACAGTTTCCACATACGTATCCAGCTTCCCAAGGTCATCTGAAAGACCCACAAGTTGGTCAAGAGTCCCAACCTACAAAAATCCAAAATATCTTTTATCATCAACTCAAGTCCAAATGTCAAACCAACAACCATGAATATTTCCATTTTATTACTACTACTTTCAAATCCTACCTTCAAATCCGGAATGGGAAACTTGAAGTTCTGCGACAAACTATTTTGCTTACTGGTAGCATTATTAAGGACCTCATAGGCCTGAGCAGGTGTCTTATCACCAGGGATCGAAATTAGCCAGTATTCGCTGGACATGTTTACAACTGTTTTTGGAATCTGGTGATTTCAAAAATATATAGCCTAGCTTAACTCCAACCAATCACTAATTACAATTAATATTTGGAGACCCACTCCTATTTAATTTCCACTTGTAGAACTTGATTCATTTAACAACTGCATTAAAGCGGGCACTGCCCTAATATTATCCAGCAGCAAAGTAAAGTACAATCCACAATCACAACTCAATCCCCAATACACTCAACAACGTATGTATTATCCTGTCTGTCTCTCGTCACAGAGAATAGAATACATTTAAATAATTTTGAGAAATGATTAAAGGTTTGGTCTTAAATATCATATCATGTGCATTTATCCCAAGACTAAAGTATCTGCATCTGTATTTGTTTAGCACTTCATTCACATTTTACTATTTACCTATGTATCTCCTCCGCATCTGTTTTCAATGGAACGAAGGGAATACACCCAAAAACTTTCATAGATATCTCGTAAATACACTTTGACCACCTCTCCAAACCTACAATACATTCACGGTGGCCCATTGTGGAAATATCGTATCAAAAGAAGAGACTCTCCAATACCAAGGAACAGATGGCCTGATTGTGACTGATTGTGGAATGAAGTATTTGCTGCGCGAAACTCTTAAAAACAGTTCACATGAGATGCTTTTATGTTGGTGGTTTGCAAAAGCACATTTTTGTGGTGTTTCTAAAGGTAAAAAGTATTGTTGTTGGTTGTTTCAAAAACGTGTTCGTTATCAGTTGTCGAGATTGAAAGAATTTTGTGATGATTGTTGGTTGGATTTGGAGTTAATTGTTGATGAAAAATGTTCCGATTACGAGAAGTGGATGTATCAGAGGTATGTTACTAACTAAC
>JAQGAP010001158.1:0-22357 GCA_034697805.1 Orchesella bifasciata | reverse complement strand
AGATTCTGTGACACGGATCATGATCATGACAAGAGTGGAATGACGAACGATACGATAAATAAAAAATATACAATAGTGTATTACTCTCTCAGTGTCCCCATATACTTACCACGTAATGTATGTACACATGTATAAATTTAGCATTTTCTTCTCCCCAGTCGGTGTCTTTCCAAGAAGAAAGGTCACAATTTGAATTGCTTTCAAGCTGACAGAAAGCGAGTCAAGTCACGTTTCTTTTTTGGCAAAATAAGAATCATGAAAATGGCAATGACGAAAAATGAGCATATACACAAACATATATGGAGTCCATACATATATATATATATAAAGTTGAGTCTGAGCTGAGAGGCTACTTGACATTGCGACTGCGACATAACCAACAATAACCAGCAGGACACACGTATAATCCGAAGAAGCACAAAGGAAAGCGAGTTAAGAATGAGGATGTGAAGCATATATACAGCTAAACAAGGCAGTTTGTATGTATTCACCGTTCCACAACATTTGACAAGTGGAAGACGAAGAAGAATGAAAATATTGAGACAGCTGAACTTTATATGTGGGTGTACTATACGCTTACACTTACATCAGCACAAAAGTTGGCGAATAAAAATACACTACATATGCTCCTCATCCTTGCTCCATGAATATGTTTAACAATACGGTGAAGCAATTTGAAATTTTCTGCTTTTGTACTATTTCTCCAAAAGAAAAAGTCTACTGGTTGTGTAAGACATGTTTTTTTTGTAAAAGTACAATGTGTATGTACGTAAAAGTCACTGAAAATGTGTTCCCTATCCCTTTCTCAATGAAAAATTCCATATCAAATTCATTTATATTGAACGAGATGAAACGAGTTTTGGAAAAAGTCAAAGAAAGGTGCGAGCATAGTCAACATGTAGTAATAATATCGTAGAGCTGACATGTTTTCTTACGTTGCTTCCCCAAAGACCACATTCAACATTCATTTCATATTTTTACTGTATTCATTTACTCCTAACTACATGTGGGTAGGGAGCAGGTCTATAGGCCCTGTATGTAATTCAAAACACAATGCAGGACAAGTCAAGAATCAAAAATGATACGTGAAAGCAAACAGGGACCTTTTTCTTCCTGGGACAAAACATCAAACATCGAGTTTCATGATCATCGTCATTCCCTTCAGTCATCACCATCATGATCATACCCATATGTGCATGATATTTTTATAAGCAGTGCTGTAGGCAAGACAAAAAAATACATTCACACCCAAATTCATTGCGACACATAAGGTCGACCGTCGTCACAATCCAAACGCCGACCTGAACCCGACCTCTGTCTCTCTCTCTTTTCCCCGTTATTTTATGTTGTCATCTACATACATAATAAAATAGGAACGTGTGCATAGTGTATCGTCGTTTTTAGTGCTTTTTGCCGTGTCACCTCGAGGAGACAGAAAAAATACAAGGGAGAATGAGAGAGAAGGCAGCTTGGCAATATTATTGTTATTATACTGGAGGAAAAAAGCCTTGCATATAAATCGAGTGCTTTGATGAAAAAAGAGGAGAGCCTTGGTTCTCTGCTAAGACGATGACTACGACGAAGAAGAATAGGAGAGGAAAAGAATGGCTGAAGCTCCAGCAGCTGAAAGAAAAGAACTGTGTGAAATGCAAATATGTTTAGAAAGATCCGCAAGCAAGAAAAAATATGTACATCCAACGCAACCAAGTAGATGGATGTATATACTATTGCCTTGTCTTATGTGCTGTGTTGTAATGTTCAGTAAATTTTTAAAGGTGCTTCCCACCACATGCAAATACATAGGGAGATGTAAAACTTTTATATTACAAAAGAACGACAGGGAAGAGTATATACCGTATACAAGCATAGCAGGTCTTTCTTTTTACTGCAGACTTTCTTTTCTCTGTTCTTCTTGTTCCTTATTTTCATATATCCTTGCTATATGTATGTATACGGGTTCTGCTCAAATATAACGAAAAAAAGAATAAGAAAGGGAGCAGGAGGACAGGGAACAAATTGAGTTGAGGACGAGCAAGAGAGCAGAATGAATAATTGATGCGGCTTGGTTCCTTCTTTTCCTACTTTATGCCTTTCCCTTTCTTATCAAGTATATATGCATAATAGACTACAAGACTTGTACTCTTCTGCGATACGAGGTTTGCGACACTTTTCCAAAATATATAGGAATGCTTGATTTTTATGTACAATATAATACAGAGGAACGTCAGCCTATAAGAAGGTTACACTAGGTACCCCGTTCTCACAACCTCGTCATCTTCACTGTCTTGTGTATTGAGAATTGCTTTCACTTACTCAAAAGAAAAACAGGCAAAAGTGACTTGAAAATGAGGAGAAAAAGTTGTAAGGAAATAGACGGGAAATTTGTAGGTCTATACCATGAATTACTTATATATAGAGTGCCGGCACTGCTGTACCGTATTCTGTATTGGATATAAATAGCTAGCTGGCTTGGCTTCGTGCGGCTATATATGTTTATTGGATTGGATGTTGACATTTTCCTTTGGTGAATGTATGTCGTTTGCCTTTTTTACTTCCTTTATATTATGCATTTTTATTACTTTTCTGTTTAGGTGAAGACAGAGAGAGTGAGAATGGAGCTTCAATAATGATAAAACGAAGGAGAAAGTGTACAGATATGAAAGGTGTAGGTGTCCGCTTTTCCCTTTCTAAAATATACATTTCATCAGATGATTTTTCGAGATTCTCTGCCATATCTGAGTTTGCGTTGGGGTACATGACTTATTGAATAGGATGCGACGGTCCTTCTTCTTGCTTGGAATGTTCCCTTTCCATCTCAAGAGAAAAGGTTCAAGAGGCAAAAACCCTCTGCATCGCTGTATACCAATCAGTTTTATATTTTTCTTGTTCGGTTGGATAAAGATAATATCGTAATATTGTGTGGTTCAATAAAAAACTTTAAGGAAACCATATACACACACATGGATATGTTGGGAAGAGTAGTAGTATTTTCAATATATGCTGTGGAAAAATTTCTTTTGGTTGGTTTCCTCATGATTGTCATTTCGTTTGTCCAAATTTCTGAGTTACCTTATCCTCCGCTGGTTGTGAAGAGCGAAGAGAGAATGACGTATAATATATGGGCTGCATATTTACAACCAGCCTGAAGCAATTTCATCTCCTCCTTTTCTTCTTCCAAAAGAGATGGAGAACCTGCTGGAACTACATTTCCTTACTTACACTCGTCAAGATGAAAGTTGAAGACACTTTACATTACTTTTTTTCCTTTTCTTTCTTCAAGTAACCATATTACAGTTCTTTTTATGGCCATTTTTGAAGTGTCCTTTGCCACAAGCCTATTTCCTTTCTTTCATCTCGTCTTTATGTCATGAACCCTCTCTCACAGAAATGGGCATGGCCGGTGTGATATTGATGCTGCTGATGTAATATACAACATTGCCTCGTCTTGTACATCGTCCGTAGATCCAATCCAGTGCTTACGTTTTTTTCATGGTGGTGGTCTGGTGGTGGTGCCGAGACGGTCGTCGACACTCATAAAATGCTCATTTTGAAGGGAAACTGCTAAAAATCTCTCTATTTTTGTCGTAAAATGAAGCAAGAAATAAAGAGAAAGATTTTTTGCACACATTTTTTTCTTCTCTCCTGTCTTGTCTTCATTTCCTGGCCCGTTTTTGCTACAATTTGAAATTGTGCAATTGTCCGGCTTTACTGCTATTACACCACTCGTTCCGTATTACACAACCCATGCATGACCAGGCTCGACGGAGGTTTCAATGGCTGTACAAGAAATGAAAAGCGGTGTAAAACGAGATAGTTAGAGCAACAGTAGGAGAGAAATAAAAAGGAGATGGAGAGAAAAAATGGGACTGTGCAACGCTATATGTATATGCTTGTCTTTCACCACATCCAATTTCATCAATATTCCAGACCATGCCGATTGTGAGTCGCATTTGCGAAAGAAATAAAATTGACAATTGACGACCTTTTACACTACTTTATTCCCCTGGTAAATGGATCTATTTGCAACTCTAGTTGTATGTGTGTGTGTAAAACCCAGAAATTGAACTTGGACCCTGAAGACTCCATTCTCTTTCTCTCTAATTTCATTTTACTCCCTCCAATTCCGGACCAAAACCCATATGTGTCCATGGCATGAAAACCATTCTGAAACGGAAAGGATTGAAGAATAGACATTTTGGTTTAAACGTGATACAGGCACATCTCAAGAAGGATAATTCGGAGATAGATAACCATCAAATAACTGCTCAAATTTTAATTTTTAAGCAGAATAATGTGAAGTTGGATAAGAAACATTTAGGTAAGTTTGGGTCTATTCGTGTTCAACCGCTACATGTTCACCAGCGGCAGTGGCCTTTCCCCCAAAAGCATAACATTACTAATGGAAAAAATACCACTTCATTTTCCTACTCTCTTCATCCCATCCCCCTCATCTATCTCACCATCCATCTTCATCCCTTGTTAGCTTTTTTCATTCATTCTTCGTCACTGTATTTCATCCCAGTTCATCTCCTCTTGATGAGCCAATTCCCACCGGAGGGTAGTATTTAACAAGGGAAGAAAACATTGGCACATGAAACTCTCTTCCTTTCTTTATGAGCGATATGAAGGCTTCAGCTAAAAGGCGAAGATAATTTAACATGGAATTAGAAACAAAAATGGGGAGAATATCCAAAAGAAATGGTGAAATGAATGACTGGTTGAATGAATGAACGAGCAAGTTTATGAGGGAATGAATGAAACGGAATGAAATCAAGTTGAAGTATAAAGTTAGTGATGATGGTGACTCGTAGTAGTGGTGGTGGTGGTGCGGGAGCATTAATAAGTGAACATGTAGCAAAGTCAAAGGGATTTGTTGCCTGTCTATCCATCTCTCTCTTTTTCTTGTTCTTCTTCATCTTCTTCGTCTTCCCCTGCCCTATTCCAAAGGGATGATTCTCGTGCATGCCTAATAAACTTCTTTTTTCTCTTTTCTTCTCTCTGATGAAACTTTGATGATGATGATGATCTTCATCGAGGAGGAGAGCAATGGTGCATAGATTTTCTTGCCTCCATGATGCAAAATAGGGTATTAGGTTGGAGCTGTAAAACACAGTAATAAATATAGCAGTTGGCAAGAAAAAAGGATTCGTGCGTGAGCTGAGTCCTTGAAACTGAACGAGGAAAAATACGGAGAGAAAGAGAGAGAGGGGAACTCTAGAAAAAAAGAAGGATCTCTTGAGCTGAGCTGAGCAGATCAGAGGCGACAATGAAAGTGAAACTAGATTTGGCTAATTAGCATTGAGACAGGAGAAGAAACGAAAAAGCCGATGGATCTTCCAGAGAAAAGCTGCTCCACTCCTACTGCCACCACGCCATACAGGACCGGAACTGAAAAAAAGAGAGCTGGAAGGAAGTAAAGCGGGGAGAAAGGAATACGTGACTCAATAAAAGGATAAAAAAGAGAAGGGGAAAAGAGTGGAGTAGCGCAAAAAAAAGTTCTCAGTACAAAATGCATATTCCGATATAAGCTGCAGGAGACGAGGATATAGACAGATGCAGAACATTATTATTACTCTGTTACAGAAAAGTTCCTTCTTTGAAGAGATCTTACCGAGCTATTAGCCAAATAGAAAAGCTAAAGCCAACCTGTCTGTTGAAAAACCCGACTTTGCCTTTATAGTTGCTTAGTCCCTTTCTCTTGCGCTCCCTTGTTCACGGCTGAGTAACGAATGAACAGTCTAATGGAAGATCATAGGAAAAGTCTACACCGGATGCCGGCAGACTGACAAAGAATATTCCTTTACATAATGACGATAACGATACATAAAATAACCATATCTCAAATCGACCATACATTGACTACCGCTCCCATGTCAGCAGTATACTATTATGCCTGCCACGGTTTACGGATACCAGTGTTCCTTTGCCTCCTCTTCTGTAGATTCTACGCTTCATGTATGTATTATTGTGTCGTGTCGAAGTGAGATTCAGAATTCAGAAAATAGGAATTTTCTCAGTTTGAGACCTCCGTTTTCTCTCCTATTTGGCCATGTAATGTAATGTAATATGATATACATACATTTGATATATAGCCACATAAAATTGCAACGAAATCTTAATGAACCTTTATATCCAATAACGCAACATATACCAGATTTAAATGGTACATGTAATGTGTACATAAAATTTCATAAAATCACAATTTTCAACAGTTATGTACACCATTACTACTCTAAGCTAAGAAACATGGTCATGTCATATCACTTTACTGGCAATATTCTCAACTGTGCATCGTGGAATTGGACTGGCTTGGTAATTATACCAAAAGTTTATGTGAGGGGCTATTCGCATCTGGTACACCTTTACATGGGGCAATAAAATCACTTGTCCTTTCTCCATCCATTACTTGCTCCCGTCAATTTTAGGGGCAACTAATTGCTTCAAGTAGTTTGTTTGAATATTGTTAGAATTAGCTTGATTGTGTGGAGTAACCCGAAATAGCACTAAAAGTTGATATCGTGTTCACTTAATGTGCTTGCCCTTGTCATTCATAAAGGTAGAGTGGAAGTAAAACTGCACCGATCTGGTCTACACTAAACAAAGAAGGGATGGTTGAGAATTGAGAGCAAGAGGAAAGGGGTAAACGATGATAGTCATTCGTACCTTGGCAATGGAAGAGGTAAAAAGTAGCATAATAGACAAAAAAGTGTTATTAATGAATCATATAGTCTCTTCTGCTAGATATACGGGCTCATATAATATAATCAGAGTAATGCTATCTTTTTTAACTCAGAAATGTATAAATTGGATATAATGGTATAAGAGTTGTATTTACACCGCAAACATGTTATACTCAATTTTCATCCAGAACCTCGCACAAGAAAGTGAGAGAGAAAAGTAAAATGGGAAGCAACAGCAATCTCTCTCTCTCTCTCCGCTGCTGGCTGCTGCTGTCCGTTTTTATCGATGCATAGAATATTAGTACATATTGTGCTCACATATGTACATTCAAGGGGAACAAGCATATTACTTGTGTTGCCTACATTCACATCCCAATGGCTAACTTATAAGAACGTAATAGCACCCGGCTATGGGCATAAAGGTTCTTTTTTGTGTTGCTTTTTATTCCGTCGGATCGATTCGGTGGAGGGTGCTAGTGCTCATAGTTCCAGCAAAGCAGAAGAGAGCGAGAACGAGTAGTGGCAGTGGCAGTTGGCATTGGCAATCCCTAATATCCCCGTTAAAAGCAGTGTGTACGACCAGGAAAGAGCACAGAAGTGAACAAGACTTGATTCAGTGAAGAAGTCACGAGCATCAAAGCTCTCTCAGCTTCTAATACACACATCACAACTCAAACTCTCAACATCAAGGGAAAACTTCTTGATGTTTAGACTCTCTCTTTTAACCCTACCAAAACATTTCACAGCTTTCTCGACACAAAATTTAATAGACCCTATCCACCATTTGGTTTTACCTGTGCTGTGTTTTGCTGACTTAGTGAGTTCTTCTCAATATAGCATGACATTTTGCGTGTCTCCCCAGACGTCTTAGGTTCTGCAACTTTCCTGTTGTTTACAAGAAGCAGAGGCGGTTAGAACTCAATAAAAATTGAAAAAAAAATAACTTGTCTCGAGTTGAAGCCCCCACTTTTCTCCTTTCATTAAACAAGATTGGCAGTGCGAAGAAAACTAGAAAAATTCGTCGTAGTTGCGCTGTCGTTCCACGTGAAACACAATTTGCTTTCACGTGGAAATTTACCAACAACAAACAAGTCGAACCTGTTTTTTGTGCTCCGGCAGTTCTAAACATTGCTTTGATCACCGGCAAGCTAATAAACTTGTGTAGAATATATCGTTTGGGCTCCTGCATTTTTCTGCACGCGCATCGTTTTGACTACTTGATTTGATGAGACGATTCTTTGTGAGAAAACAACGACGCGTGTGTGGATAAAAATTAGAAATTAATTTACCTTATGGCGCAGTTTCGAAATTGAGCCGGAAAAGAATTCATGAATAAAGTCAACCGGAAGCCATACAAAACATTGTGCTCACTCATTCAAGTCAATTCAATCACTCCAGAAAACAACATTGGATTGAATACAGCTCCAGCTAATCAAAAGAGGAGGACATGAAGGAGGAGAAAAATCATGAGCAGAAAAAATCGACGACATTGAATTGACATTTCTACGAATTCTCTGGAACTTGCTGACAAAGGCTAATCCCTGAACGAACGAGTATACATATGCCCCATCATTTCTCCAGTCGCTTCTTGCGGTGAAGGGAAACCTAACCAAACAAAAGAAACGTGGAGTAAAGTAGTGAAGAAAGGAGAGGAAAAAGTCGACGAGGGATTTCCTTGATTGATTCAATCAACAAAATAAAATACAAAGGTAGCAAATAGGAAATCATACAGTCGTACTTCAACGAATTCTTGGTTCTACAGATGCCTCTAGATATGACATAACTCTCATTTTGCAAGAATCGCAAAACAATCCATGAAAACAACTTTTCCCTATTTGCAAATTTGAATCAGTTCCTTTGATCGAGTTATTGATAAACGAGTTCCAGGAGAAAAGTTATTGCTTTACTGCTACCACTTCACCATTATCATCTACGCTCCCGTTTGACAACGTGTACTTTCCTCACTTGTTTCTCAAAATTTGATTCCGTACTTCATACTTCCCAGTTCTCAAAGGAATTTCAAATGGAAAAATAAACCCAAAGGGACCTATATAGGCACTCTGTACACACACATATCAGTTATAAAGGAGTAGAGTGTTACACGGAAGCAAAATTCCCAGAGGGAACCTTTAGTGGGGCAAATAAGAAATATGTACAATGCGTCTACGCTCTTCTGGACATGTGAATAGTCGGCAGCATTCATTGACGTGTGCACATGTATTCACAGCTATCAATACATTCTGCCATCTTTATGCTTACTAGACATTTCAATTCTGGAGAGAGGACAAGTTTACTCGGCGAAATCAAGCCAGCGACTGACTTGGCGTAGGAAAAAAATTTACAAGGGAAACCGAAAAACCGGAACGAACGAGCGTTGGATAGTAAAACATAAAAGGAGCGAGCACCAGACACAGTGGCCGTTTTGTGCATATAGTGCTGAGTCAACGCTGTGGAAAGCTGGGGAGAAGAAAAAGCAAAGCAAGTATTTTTCTCTTCTCCTTCGTTGCAGGAAGATAACGAGCGTAGAACACACTCCTAACCCTTTTTCTTTTTGCTCCCTGTATCTCATATTCATTTGAGCTCCTGAGTCGAGTCTCAAAAATCCCAGTGGAAAAAGTAAACCAGTACATTTTCCTCTATAGACATCATATCGCATTTATTGACTTTACTTGTTGACATCATCATCTCGGAGGTGCGGTGTTCGACCCAAAAACTTTGTATGTATTTGAGATAAGACGGGAGAAAGGGGAAAATAGCAAAACTGCACAAAATTTTATTGGATCACACATATATCCATACTTTATGTCAATTCCTCCATCTTCGCAGAAAACGTAGGGCTGGCTTTAGCTTCGGAGTTGTAAACTGACTGACGTGACGCTATATGTACATAAGAACAACTCAGAGTAATCATTTTCATTGGGATAGTTAAACCCTGACTTTCCTTTCCCTTGGCATTTGACTATAAAGTGGGTTTCCAAAATCTGTTTTTTTCATTACGTGTGACGTTGTTCAGTTGGGTTGAGTTGCGGTATTTTTAGCAAACCAAAAATGCAATTGACATATATAAATGTTTTTGATGTGTTGAGTTATGAGTAGTTTTATACTCTGCTAAAATTATGTCCGTTCCCTTTCACATTATTTGTGATTGTGGCAGAATCCGGGCTAGAGTTGTATAATAATAGCAGCAACCGTTTATTCCAGCTCACCCCGACTTTTATTGAAGTACATTAAATAAGTTGTGGGAGCACTACTGCGCTTTTACCACTCTTGACAAAAGATTGTCATCTTTATAGCCAATACAAAATAAACCAATAAAGCTGACAGTTGTTTTGATAAACATTTTGGGAGTACGGTTTTTATTTGGGGAGGAGGCCGCCGATGCTGACATGTGCTACCTACATGATATTACCTATGTTTTTATGCAATATATGGTGAGCCAAAGCCAAACTGCAGCAGTGTGTCAGTGATCGTGACAGAAAGTGACAGATAGATAGTATAGATGCCAAATGTGTGCAAAACTCACCGAACTGTAGGAGGAGAGCAGCAATCGGTTGATTTATTGATTAGTTTTGTACTCTCTTTCTCACATATATAAAGAGTTAATTTTACGTGTCGTGGAATGGAATAATAAATAGGTGCAAGCCTATGCAGATATGCAGACAAGAAATGTTGTTCCGCTTGTGAGAGGGCGTGAATGAGTAATTAGCATATTATATGGATACGAACGTAGTATGATAGGATCGAATATGTTAATGTGCTTGATACACATATTTATTATTAATGTATGTAAATTATAGTAAAAGTACGGTCGTACTTGTAGTCGAGGCTTCTTTGTGATGGTCATCATCACTTTGCCCAAAAAGTTTGATTGTACGAGCTCGAGTGGGAGTAATAATAATAGTACGGTGAAAATGGGAATCGGTGAAAGGATACGCAACAGCTCCTCAAAACTACTCTCATTTTGGGGACAACCTGACTGGATTGCGGTGATCCCGTCCGTGGCTGCCTTTCTTGTGTATTTGAATACACTCAAGGCTGGATTTGTTTATGATGACAGGTAAGAGAAATAGAAAAATACATTTTCATTTTACTCTTCGTGGAAAGTCAATGATATAGGTACATTAGGTATTGCATTTTGCATTGGCGTGTAGCAGGCTACCCCACAGGCGTGTAGACTGTGGGTGTAAGCTATAGTTGTTACACTATATCGTTCGACTCGTCTTGTCACGTCACAATAGCAAGAGGTGTTTACAAGTGTACAAAGGCAATTCATCAATTAATTCCTTTAATTACGGTACTTGAAATGCTAAAGGTATTTTTGCAATTTAGCTGCCAAACACAATACATCATGCAAGTTGATGAATTAAGACGCAAACATCAATCAACAGTTATAAACTAACTTTGTGGCTGCCTATTGCCTATTGTAATATCAATGTGTATAATGCTTTTACCACCACATAAAATTGTTTTTATCTGCTAAACATAAATGGTCTAATTATGGCCAATTACGTTATTTACTGCAGCCTGCAATTTTGTAATTTCTGCGTTGCAATCACTGAATTATCAAGTGATTTATATAAGACTGTCACACAAGGTCATCGTCACATGCAGTCATGGTCTTGGAAGAAAACTGTCGAATCTTAAATTAAATAAGAAGGTTGACAATATGGGTCTAAATATTTTGCTTATAATGTCTTTCAGCTACAGCTAAATTGAACAAAGTAATAGTCAGAATACACAAAAAACTGTGCGAGTGTATGGTATTAGCTATTAAACTTAATCAAAATTGGTTAAATTCGAGACATTTTACTTTATACATATACACCATACATGTATGATTAACTTATTATCATCTTTTCCACTTCATCATATTGAGTAGACGGAAAGACAGGCGTGTTGGTAAGGGAAAATGTAGCATTTGAGTGAATATAATGGAGTGGAAGTAACATAAGGAGCGAGCGCATTACACTCTCCGCTCTCTCAACCAAGGCGCCTCGGGGATTACTCGAAAGATCTTCCTTCCATTTTTCCTCCTAGATATAATTTGGAGCCCAAACCCGATATTATATTTAGGATGATGATGTTCTGTTCATCCAATTTCATATTATACAATCCATGACTGAAGCACAATGTATCCACCAAGACCGTGTCACATCACATCCAATTTTATTCCTAATATTCGTGTAAGATGCGGAATAAAAATGAAACTAACAACAAATAAATCCTCTACTAAACAGATGCCATTATCTGGAAAAGGCTCATGAGCTCAATTTTTTCTCATGGAACATCATCTTAAAGATGATAATGATGCTGGTATAAAGTGTAGGCAAATGTATATAAAAAATTATATTTGTTAGACCACTTATATAAGGAAATGTAAATGTCAATCGAGGAGAATGTATGATGATGCTATGTATGTTTATATGAGCAAAAGGGACGGAATAAAAATGTTGGTAGAGCATATCCCATTCCATTTTCCTTTTCTCACACTGTCTCCTTGAGTAGGACTATCATCATCATCATCATTATTATATACTCGGTGGATTATTTGACATGACAGAAGAAATAAATGGAGATGAATAAAGTGTTCATTTCAAGTCTTTTACAGGCAAAAAAAACTAGCACCATAATAAAACATTGGAGCATCAGCCCCATGAGCCAGTCAGTGGCTCAACTCTGCATAACATGTATATTTTTCGTGGATAAAAGAGTGAAACTTTCGCCATCACTTTGTAAACGATATTGTTTTGGACGTGGTGAACTCCCCAACGCAAAAATAGGAAGTCTGGCCTACAATGTTATAAGCTGCAAAATAGTTTTGAATGAAAAGTAAAATGGGCTTTATCATGTTATAGAGTAGCATAAAGCGAGAGTGTGTGTGCGTGTAAAATCATTTATTGGAAAACATCCATCTTCATCAAGACAAAAGTTTTGTTGCTGGTGTTGCACTGCTCCACCAAAATAGGGACGGAAGAAGCTGAAAAGGCGGTAGACACACTGGTATTAAGGGTAATATACATCCACATAATGTACGTAGGGACGGAGACGGAACCATAAGGAAGAAAAAAAGTAATGTTGAAAGTCGAAGTGTCAAACAGGTGGTCTTTTCCTTACTTCATATTTCCTTCCGTGCATTTTTCACCGCAACGAAATGTTATGTACCAAGAAAAGCAGAAAGTTGCAGCAACCAAAGTAAAAACTTGACTTTCACACTTTTTGAAACTAAAAACGCACTTTCTTCCAACGGACGTAAAATATTCTCCAAATGCTCATACGCAGCAGCGAGAAGTTGCAAGAAAATTTGATGAAGTTAAGGGAGAATGTAACAATACATAAATAAAATGTTATCCAATCTTTTGTGTATTTTGAAAATATCAACACAGATTTAAGGGAGTTTGTTATAGGGTTGTATTTAGGTAGGGGTGGATGTACATATACAATAAGCCGCAAACTTACTAGCTCAAGCTGCAACACTGTTTTCTCATACCGAACATGGAACTGAGCTCACCGCCATCCCATGCCTTTCTTACTCTTGTTCCTTTCATCTTTTTCATGAAATCAGAAGGCGTAAACAGGAGAAAAGGAGAGCTGCATAAGAGAGACGTATTGTATAAATATCATTTGTTGTTGAAAAACAAGTTTGTTTGTGAGGGGGGGATTCGGCGAAAGAGAAGGGAAAGTTAAGTCCATCTTGTCTGTCTGTCTCTAGGAAAATCCCTCGAAGAGTACAGAGAGACACAAGTTTCCAGTCAATTCTAAACTGTGTACATTTGCACACAACAGAGCATAATAAAAGACAGGTTTTCCTTTTTAGTAGTACCAAGAGCAACAGTGGGAGCTCCTTTCGTAAGTCTAATTCTTTTCTCCGTCCATTTTCGGCAGGATTCCATGTATAAGGATTCTTTGCATTTTACTTTGAGCTTGTATCAACTGAAGATGCTAGATTGCTGCAACAGTGTTCTGAATAATGTACATACATAAAATCCATATAATATGTAGTTAGGTGTCTATCTTCATGCATGACGTTGCATAGGTATATGCCTAGAAATATCTGGAATGTGCTCCATGCTGCTTTCTTTCTTTCCAGTCTTCAAATCCTACTGGAATGTGTTCATATGCTGTGTGTACCATATTATATACTGTTGAATGAAAGAAAATTTCCAGATTCAAAGATGCCGTTCCATTTCGCTGCATATGTGCATGCACGTCTTGCCTTTTTCCGGCTCCCCTCGTATCTGTCAATTTTTTCCAGTAAAGAAAATAAAAAAATCTGTTTCTCCGTAGATTTCATGTGTGTGTGTGCGTGCCACAAAACGCAGCTGGGTGCTACACTAGCAAAGTAGAGGGATATGCTGTTTTTATGCATGGAAAAGTAACTTCATATTTCACTAAATAATTTTTTCCTCTGCCTTCACTCGTTTTTCAGGTCTAATATTTAGTATACTTGCATGTATCCGCAAGTGTGGAAGGAATACTGAGACTCAGATGCACAATACTTTCTCATTTTCCTTTCAAGTTCACTTAATGAAATGAATATGTTCCTCATGTCAGGAGGATGATGAGAAATGAGAAGTTAATTTGCTCCTCCTCTCTTTCTAGTCTTCTTCAAATAAAAACTTTATGAAACTCACATTTTATATACTTATGTTATGCAAATGTACGAATTCATCATGCTCCAACTTTTTCTCTGTAATAATACCCAATATGGTGGGGAAGCGAAGAATAGTTTGGCTTGAGCTCTTTTGACTGTTGTTATTAAGTACGGACATGCATATACTCTAATCCCAGAGAATTTGTTTGCCACATATTTGCTATTCTAATAGGTACAATCTTTTTGATCGAGTAAAGGTTGGAGATGAATAATATTTTCAGTAAGGTTGAAGTTGAAAGGATTGAGACTTTTCTCTTTTCCAACGGAGAGAAGCGGAATATCTTCCTTTCTTGTCTCGTTGGAAAGCTATCAATTAAAGCCGTCGGTTACAAAATGATGATGAGCAAGCCTGTGTAAATGTAGGTTGGCTTACGATTCACCGAAAAAGATGAAGACTGTATAAGTACTTCTACGTAAAGTCAAAATAGAAACTAACAATTTATAAGTCTGGAATACTCAAACAAGCAACTAGAAAAATTATAGCAACAAAGGAAGGGAGAGAAAAGCAGTATAAATGATGGCCTGATGTTTTGTAGCGGAGAAGATGAATGTGTGTGTGCTTGTGTACAATAATGTTCCGCCATGTGCATGAAATATTTAGTGAAGTTTATTATTACCCAATTCAGCAAATTTTTGTTGAAAAAGATGGATGGAGGGAGTCTTGGAATGATAGCACATAAAAGTGTAATATACATTTTTCTGGAAAGTACTTTTGTAGCCGAGTCGTTTACAATTTGAGCTATGACTTCTGTTTTCTTACATTGGAAAGGAAAGGACTGGCTCCGTGAATAATATATTATTTGGGTGCATGTAGTGAGCGTACTGTACACGCTATAGATCATTCAAGCAGACACTTGTTCCCCAGAAAGAAATAATAATAGTAGCTTAATGAAGGACTAACGAGTGAGCACATTCTCCCTTACAATTTTTATTATGTACTCAATCTCTTTCATCTTTCTTTAAATACCATTTTTCTGTATTGTTATTCCCTTGTTTTGCTCTAATGAAGTTAAACTACGGAAAGAGAAAGTGGAGAAAGGGGCAATGATCGATGAAGTGTTGTATGAAATGGGAGAGAGCAAAAATAATAAAAACGTTTCTGTTTTTCGACGTTTTCGTTAAGAAAAATATGATACATGAGATGTACAAGACTGGGCTCCCAGAATGGATTTAATCGAAGCGTAAATGCACAATAAGCGAATGCAACTGTTTTTATATAGTGGCGGCAGCAGTTGGAAATGGAATGGAAGCTCATTTTACCCAAAACCAGCCAAAATTATAATTTTACTTACGAGCAGCAGCAACTCCAACGGAAAATATATCCCATGTTTCATTTTCCATACCTATCTAAGCAGCCCAAGTTTTTGGCTTGAGCTCTCAAATCCCTGTAAATATTGGATAATATCGTGTATCTCAAATACAATATACTTCAATTGAATGTACTTGCACTTTTTGCGCTTCATTACAAACTTGGACGAAGCTCAAGAAGTCTCCGAGTGAGAGAAAGTGAAATTCAATGCATTTTCTATTTTGAGACCGCTCTCCATTTCCTATTTTGTTCGGTTGACCATTTTTGGAAGGGTGTTGAGGCTACTAAAGTGCTCCCTCTTCTCTGGGGAATATAAACTCGGTAGAAAATGGCTCCGCCATTACCGGTGTCATTTGCAAATATTAAATATTTATAGATGTAGTTAATAGCACAGTTGGTTGAACTTTTTCTTCGTCGTCGTCCTCAGGATAATGCACTCTCCCTCCAAGGGAGTCTAGTGTAGTAATCACCATTTGAGTTCTGTTATTGTGCCATGTGTTCTCCACTCATATTGTATGCTAGTCATGCTTTAAATCGAAAACTTTTTTTGCGAAACCATTATGCACAAATGACCTATATACATAACAAAAAATACAGGGAGCTTAAACAAACACCCACTAGGCAAACTAGGCTATCAAGAAGCAATAAGGAGAAAAGGGAAAGTTTAGTTGATGCCTTGAAGCATACTAAATATCGTGAGAAATTATGTAATGTGCCACCGATAAAGTATTCAACTTTCTTTCGTCTCCCCCTCTCCCTCTCTCGTCCATTCTTTAGTATTCTACACGGTTGCTGGTAATGTAATCAAGTTTTTTCGTTCCTTTTTCCTTAAATGCAGAATATACCATTATATAATATGTAGACATACACACGTTCCACATTCATGAATACAATGGAATATAAAATGTTTGAGTGAAACACGTAACGTTGAGAAATACACATTCGCTTGTGTAATGTGCTGATTCGATTTCTATTTCCATTTCCACTCGCTCTATTCAGATGCAAAAATAAAACTCTACTACTACAGATATTCTCCAGTTGCTCAACGACTCCCTCAGTTTTTCACTGGCAACTCGAGTTGGTAGACAAAATAAAAAACCTATTTTCACTTGTACTAAACTTAACTGCCTGTTTTTACTACTTTTCACATCACATCAACTCCCATCATAATACAATTTCGTGATCTGACGCAATAGAAAAAAGAAGGCTAATGGAAAATGAGAGAGTGGAAAGTAGAAATGAGTGTGTGCATAACTATTCCGGATGTATGTCTATATACATAAGGTCCAGACGACTGGAGTATGTATGTAAACAAACCCATTATGAAGTAGGAATAAAAGAAATGAAAATGAGCAACCTACATTTTCTTTTTCCCTACTTTTCTCTCTCATTTCGGTGCTCTCTCAAGGTCCTTGAGAAGGAACCTTTAGTAGTCATTATTTGAGCTGGAGTGTAGCAGCTGCTAAAGTGCAAAATCACTTGGACTCCTACTACTAGATAATGCACATTCAACTCTTTTGCCCACATCTGTTCACTTCTTCTTCTTCTTCCAAGGGAAGCACAGAAGAAGGCAACATAAAAGAGCAGACAACATTTCAGAGACTTTCAAGAGTGGACTTAACTTTCCTTTGCGTTCATTCTTCCCTTTTATGCTTGAAATTGAAATGGGAGAAAAGACAATGGGAAGTTCATTGTCTGATGAACGAGCGACCCCGAAAAGAACTGAAAATTCCCAAGTAGATCTGAAAATATAATGCAAACAAAAAGTGAGTGAAGAGTCATTGTACTCACCATCAGTGTCACAATGTCACAAACTTTGGGTGTAGATGGAATGAGAAAAGTATTACATACAATGCAATTGATGATAACAACTTTCCCCAAAATATGTACTTCGTGAAATCGACCATTGAACCTATTCATTAGTTTCTTTACGTGCGTTCATTCACTGTTATGTATTTTCTTACTACTTTGGCCCATTGTATGGAAAAGAGCTTACTGTTTCCTCTTTCCGCACATATTTCGCATTTCAACTTGGGTGGCGTAGTGGTCCCGTTTTTGTAGACTAAGTAAGTACTCCCTTTATTGAAATGGTATCATTAACTAAACTCTGCTGCATTTTCTGTCTTAAACAAAACAGACAATAAAATTTCAACCAGGCAGACCAAGAAACTGTCACAGTTCATCACAAACTTTCCCCATATTTCTACCAAAATAAGCAAATCTCTTGCCCGAAGATGTGGGTCATACTGTGAAGTCAATTTGCTGAAGTTTTAATTGCAATGCAAGCCCCATGTTGCATACTTAAGTTTATGTATGGGTCTAAATTTAGTCAACTACAAGACAGCCTAGTTGTAGAGCATTATACAAATGTGACGTCAAACGGGCTGTTGGCTGTCCCTAAACATAACTTTATTAAAGGCAGAGAAGGAAGAGAAGTTGAATGCAGAAACATATGTGTTCACCGCCAGGGATCCATTTTGTCGTTCAATGAATGGGCTATGCTGCATTCAACCACTACACTCTCTCGCTCACATTGAATTTTACAAACTACACGAGCTGAAATTGCTTACACGCACTTTGAAACATACATTCAAACCAAATAATACCTATACACACTTTCCCTGTTTTTTATTATTCACCATGAGGGAACTGAAGGAAAACTCGTTGGAGAAGGAGAGTTGTCAAGAAAGAGAAGAAAAAAGAACGACTATTGTAATGGAAATGGGATTCGAGAGAGTGAGAGAGAGAGAGGAAGCAGCTGGACTGTGTAGAGAGTACAGCATGTATGTAGGCAGATGCTGATTTTACAAGGTTGTTTGCTCCTCGCATACTACTTTCTCTGAAAAACGAATTAAAAGGGAAAGGAGGAAAATGGCACTGGAAAAAGAAGATGCAGAGAAAGAAAGTGAATGAAACAGGAGAGAAATTCAAGAGGACAATTTTCCACACTCTTCGTCCTTACTGCATACAATATACCTATATACGACTATCTTTTCTTCTCCACCTTTTTCGCCGTATAAGTATGCTAAAAATCTTAGTTAAGTTGTTCCTTCATGAAGAGCTAGAGACCAAGAAGGAGAAGTAGTAGAATCAAAGAAGTACTCTATACCGGCTGGTAAATACCGTCACCGTAAATCCGCTACTGGTTCTCTGCTGCTGCAGTGTCTGAAATGCGTATGGTGAGACATCGTCAAACATAAGACACTACTGCTGTCAAGACATTTTCTATTCCACCATACCATACACATATAACGGAATGCTGCATACTTAGCTATTGTGTGGAAATTCTTTGGTGTACACGTAGCATCACTCGTTTTTACATCTGTTTCTATAAATGAAACTCCAACACGTCCTCGTATTGCACACACGAGAAAGCTTTTTTGGCTGTTACGATTTGAGCAAGAGTAAAAAAGGGAAAGTGAGTGAAAGTTGCCAGTTAAGTTTAAGTGTGAGCGTTGTTCTGTATTCGTGGAGTTGTGGCATATATATCCTTATTGCTCCCATATTCCTATTTGTGTTTCCATTCTCTTCTCCAATGCTTACAAAACGACTTGCACGGGAAAAAACTTAATCTTTTAACAGAAGCAAGCATACTATTATGCTAAAGCCATATGATGCGATTCTTATAGAACTACATGTGACAGATGGAAGAAGAATATATATAGATACATCTATCTTATGCTCATATATACAAAAGACAAGCAATACTATCAAAAACAGCAAGGAAGGAACTAGGATGATGGCGATGATGAGAACGACGACAAGGCAAAAGAAAAGCTGTGGTAGCTGGGGGTGAGGTATAGTAGAGTGTTGTAGGGACGCGAAAGCAGCATGGTATAATAAAGATTTTTTCAAACTGCCTGTTGGATACTTGGTCGCAGAGCGTACAAAAGTGCGTATAGCACTTGCTTTCACTCTTCTACATCTAACCACTACTGCTCTTATACGAGATGGTTTACTATTTCGTGGGAATGTATATGTACTATTCAAAAAACTATTCGTCAGTCAGAGTCTCCTGGTGTGTGCAAGTTGGGTGGATGGAAAGAGCAAAAGCAATCGATAAGGACGAGTAGTCTGTATATTTATGCACTTTCTCACTCACTTCACTTTCCCTTTTACTCTTCGATTTTCCTGACTCCCAGTCATATCACCAGTTAAGCTCTCTCTCTGAGAAAAAAAAACTGTTTTTTCTATCTCCGTATTTTCACGGTTAAAACTGGAAAAAGGCTGTAGAGTGTGGATTGTGGATGTAGAGAAGAATAAGCAAGTATAATCAGCTGGAAATTGCATTCTTCCTCTAGGGTGAAAAGGAATACATAGTGGTGGTGATGGTGGCGCACTTACAGCAGACAATCATGTACTTGAGCTCAACTCAAGAGCAGAATATTTCTTTAGATTATAAATCGAATTGAGGGAAAATTGCACAAGAGCAAATTGGAATCACGGAAGTAGTTTTTTACTGTTTGAGGCTAATATATAAAATCAAAAGTAAATCACGTGATTTGGGCCCATTCTCTAGCAAATGTGAAGTGGGCATGAATTTAGCAAATGAGCGGCTTGCCACCACCACTACCACCACCAGAGATCAGTCGAAATAAATCTGGAGAGCTGAGTTTTCTATTTTAGTTTGTTACATTATTCAAGTGGTTGCAGATTGCAAAGTAGATACATATTTTTAGTTTGGAGTTTAGATGCATAATACATGTGGGCGTTTTGATGCAAATAGGTGTATTTTCCAGGTTGAAAATCTGTCTTCTCCAAAAAGCAGCTTCACATAAAAAACTTTTTTAAATTCCTATCTTGGCAATAAGTTTTGCAACCTTTCAGGCAAATGATGGGCATGAAAACTACTTTGGAGGAGAGAGGAGCTTAGTTGATGCATGCAGTAAAACAAAAACAAGTTTAGAGTTTGATACAGGATGAAAAAAGAACATGTTTTTTGGAGTTTGCGAATAAAACAACGTAATGTACAATATAAACTATTTCCTTGTTCAAATTTTCACTATCCAAACTTTTCAATTATTTCTAAACATTCTCAAACAAAGAGTGACAAGGGAAATGCTTACATGAATATATATACATGTTTTACATATAGTCCACAATAAAAAGTTTTTAGTGCTCATTTTTACTACCACTTTTACTTTTTTTAATAATTTAGCTTTTCCACCTCCTCCTCCTCCATTTTTATTCCACTTTCATTTCGTTTGCCCACTATTTTGCATTATGATTACGACTTTTTTTTCGCTAGATGTATTTTTTTACGAATCCACATTTCGTCTTTTTTAGAATCCAATATCAGTTATGAAAAAAAACTGTGCCATGTAATGCAGCCAACAGCCAAAGTGATATCCTGGAAAAGGCAATAAGAAGTCAGAGCGAGACAAAAGTACAAAAGCCTTTTTAGTTTTATGTATATCATAATATTGTGCATTTTGAATGAGTATATCTTTAAATATAGTATCTCTATAATAAAAATCGATTTTCATCCAAAAACTCAGAGTGCCGTGGTTGGTGGTGGAATGGTGGCAGCTCGTGAAGAGAACGGGAATTCTCCCATCTTCTGTCTTCCTCGTGATACGATGAATACAGTCGTAGTCGCGTACACACAGGCCATGCCACCGCCAACACCATTAACTTTTAAGCGAAACCATGCAAAACCAACATTTTGTGACGCGTACCCAATACACATCACCAGAAGAATGTAGTCGAGGACAAAAAAGAGCAAAAAAAGCAAAACAATGTACACAAGCTCAGTTACCGTGTTTTTTTTGTTCGTTCACTCTACAATATTTTTGGGCATGTTGGTTGCAGCGTATACATGAAGGAAAACACAGGGCTTTAGTTTAAGTTTGGTTTTGGCTTTGCTCATCTAAGCAAACACGCGTTATTTCAGTGGATGTGAAATCCGTAACTGGGTGCGTTATAGTTATAACCATTTATGTTTTAATGCACGTCCCTTTCATAACATCGAACTTGGAGGCATTATTACTTTAATTTGGAATCCTTTTGCGAGACGGAGAAAGTATAATATAGGTTCGAGTTGTGTATACCTACATACACACATGCATGCATACTTGATAAGTTTTTAAGTCTTAAGCTTTTGCAATTTTGCATTTTGAACACGAGATGGGAAACCAAGTAAGTAAGTGACCTGCTTGTTTTCATCTAAAACAAATGTTAAAAAGTTTTTTCCCCATGTTGGCTCCGCGTACTTTTCTTTCTCCTAATGAAAATAACTGCAATAATAGTGGAAATAACGAGCACTTTGCAATTTCCCTTCATGTTTATATTGTTCTCTCTGGGCTGGGGCTTCCATTTCATTCCAGTATTAATTTTCAACAGGCAAGTGGAACATGTCTACATAAGAAAAGAGTTTATATATATAGTCTTTTCTATATAGTTTTATTTTACTTCTATAAATTCCTGTTATTATGTCGTCTACCTCGATACAGTGGGGTTTTATTTTACATTTGCGTGGGCACTAACGTCTATTTAGGATAATGTGGTTGGATTGGATTGCGTGGGGATATTAGGTGTATAATATCTGGAACAAAACAGGACACAAATTAATGTTATTAGCTCGCGCTGAGTAGAATATTGTGTGTTTTTTGGGGGAAAACATAACGGTGAGATGATTTTTTAATACAAGTAATTTAAAGAGGTTGTCAATAATACGTTCTGAGCTGCATACATTGTATTCTAATTAAATACAAGGCA
>JAQGAP010001157.1:0-22360 GCA_034697805.1 Orchesella bifasciata | reverse complement strand
ATATCATCGCTCCTTTTTACTTTTGATAGATAGTGTCACCATACGAGATTACCACGCATTGATATAACACAAAGACAGAGAAAAGATGATGACTGACGACGATAAGTATGCGGAGCGAGAGAAAAAAATTATACACATGAGCGAGAAATGGAAAGCTTGACGAACTGCACAAATATAATATTATGCTGGATATTATAATAGGCTTCGACCATGCTATTCTTCTCAACACGACGAGTCAAAAATTCCGTATAAATTGGTAGTGTGCATGCACGTTATGCGAAACAGAAATAAATTATAAGCATTCAACACAAACTTCCATGGCACGAAGACGGTCTACCTCTATTAACAATAGCCCAGCCCGTTTGTTTGTCAAAAGTACTGGCTACTCCCGCGTATCTTGTCTTAAAGCGCATTTAAGTCAGCTAACCCTAATCAAACTGATTTGTTGAACTTAATGCCCTCCTACTGTGCTACCCGCCTGGTTGTGACATGCCTTTCGCAAATCGATACAGATTTTTCTTGGAATGCAATGCCCCAACTACCTAATATATAAATTCAGAGATACGTGACGTGATGTGATATTATGCCTGTGTATAGTTTGAAATCGTAAATCGTATGAGGTCTTGGTTGACAAATATATGAAAAGGAATGTCTGAGACGGTTCATTTGTTCATTTTATGCTTGATGATGATAGCTTACTCCTACTTGCTCTTCTTAGTTTTAACTACTTTTCTTAAAAAAGGTTGAAGAAACTTGGAGGAAAAAAGTTAGTCAATTCGGAGTTTAATTTCCTTAACAAATAGAGATTTGGTGGAAAGACACAACAAGCCTATTACAGTAAAAAAAACTTTACGCACAAAAGGAGGCAAATTTGTGGTAAAACCGTGGAGGGAAAAGTTTAGGTACGCTACTTTTAAATTTGCGCATGTATAAACAAAAACGGCAACTATAAACTGTTTAAAAGCTTTTTTAACAAAATGGGAAAGAAGAATCGTAAAAATTTGAAACTGTTAATAACATTATGAAATTCATTTGAGCTGGATATTGAGCCAGGTGGGTTTCCGTTAAAAGTGAAGCATTATACTTTACACCTCGTATGATTATATCATCGAAGAGACGGGGAGATATTGCAAGGTAAAGCTCTCCTCATGTGCTCCTACCCAAGAGCGTGTAATGCCAATGTGATGAGAAGGACAAGAAAGAATTTCATTACCTTTTCCTGAGGCAGCTACTGTTTTGAGCCAAACTGAAGCAATCATGATCAAGACAAAAGGGAGAGAGAATCGTAGAAAATCCGGAGATAATCAATCCACCTTTTTGTACGAGGATAAAACAATTTTTATGGTTCTCTTTTTAAGGATGAAGGAGCTAATGTAGACAAAAAGAAAAGGAGAGAAAATAGAGAAACCAGCAAAGCTGATGGAGAAGGAAAGAGATAGAAAGTAGAAGTGGAAAGTTTTGATGATACTTTTTTGCAGACGACTGAAAATGTAATGTCCATAAACACAAACAGACGTGTACAGAAACTATTTTATGTGTGATTCAGTTTATATGTACAGCTAGCACACAAGCTTCCTCCTTTGCAATCGTGCAGAAGACGAAGTAGAAGATGACAACGTCTGGAAGAAGGAATAAAATCTGAAGAGTACGTTCTCTAAACCCACTCTCACACACAACAACACAATCATAAAAACTGCATTAAAGTAAAAGTGTACAACTGTATACTCTATGAATGAATCTAAGCGTTTGTGTGTTGCTGTCTTTCTCTTACTCGTTGCTGATTCGATTGTAAAGGAACTGAAAAAGAATTTGAAGGACTCAAACCCCACAAAAAATAGGAGATAAAACACGGCGAGAGAGTTTCCCTTTTCTTCTCGATTTCGACAGACAATGCTAAATGACTTGAAGAGGAGCTTGAGAGGAGAATTTTTAAACTTTTTAAATGTTCCAACCAATGTATGTTCCTCCTTTCTTTTCTTTACAACAATATGAAAGTTATTTAGTTATCGGAAAGGAGCTGCTGTGATCAAAATGTTGTTTCCGACTTCATTCACAGAGAAAAACCTGCTGTCACTTTTTCCCCCGGCGGCAACTATTAGGAACTCCTTATTTCCCTTCTAAATCAGAGATGAAAAGGTGGTTTTTTAAGTGGAGCACATTTATTAACATTTTTAACGAGCTTTCCTCACTTGTCTGGTTCACAATGAGAACTGAGCCTCTGACCCGCAGCTTGCTGTGCTTTATGTAAACTTTGGGTTGCCAACAAGGGCTTATTTTTTGTCAAAGAAAATGGAAAGGTAAAAGAGCAACTGAAAATATCATAATACTTATCTGGTTCCACTGTCGATATCACATCAGTAAAAATAGTCGGTCGCAGAAACGAACCTGCCTCTACCTTTCTTGGGCATGTGGAGATGTATGTATACCTCCATAAATGTCGGTTATTGACGCACTGCTGATGGGAAAATATTTTCTCTACTGGGGAAAGGACTCTTTGAGTGTAACAATGACAGGAATAAGACGAGGCTCAAACTTTTTCTTCATGAAAATGACTACGTACACTCGTCAAGACGTAAGTATCAAAGAGAGCATTACCTGACTAGCCGCCATAAACCGAGTTGGCTGGATGGAATTAGTGGATTCTACGTAAACTCTTCCACACTTAATGCAGCATGGGAAAGGTGGAAAAAGAAAAAGTGTTGGACTATGATCATTATTATATTACCGCATGTGAAATGCCATATGCACACTTAGAACTGTTATTATGCTGGCATTAAGCAAAAAACTTTTTTGAAGAAGTGTCTTTTCCTAGAAACTCACTAAGAATCAAAGCTCTAAGTATCTATATGTATGTACCGTGATTGCCAAAGAGAATGAGAGAGTGTTGGAATATTATGCATAATCTCGGAGAGTTCACCTCTCTACTAACTCGTTTTTATGCGGTAAGCAGTTCCCAGCGAAAAATCCAGCACACACGAATTGGCAAATGATACCTGATAAGGATATTATTATCAACCATGCTATAAAAGGGAAGTATAGCACTTTGGTAAAACGTAGTCATAGTTAATAAGTAGTAACACATTTTCTTAGGAGAACTGTGAATGAGAAAGAATGATAGGAGGTAAAAAAACTGTTTTTCTCACTTACAAATGGTTTTACCGCGCTCTGACTTTCCCATGGAGCCCTGAAATGGACGGATCTGACCAGTTCCAGTGGACTGACGAGAAGACTCTTTTTGCTTCTTCTTGCGATGGATTCGGAAACCGGACTTCTGCTTCTGGCTGGATGAGCCATCCCGTTGTGAGGTGTTGCACGAGTCCGAGTCATCATGACCTTTACTCTTATGCACACTAGCTCCGCCGCCCATCACGAATTCAATCAATTCCCCAAACTGCCGGCGTTTTTCTTGGGTTGTCCTGATTCTCAACTTTCCTCCTTTTTTCTCTCTATTCTCTGGATTAACAACAGATAGCTGCCACTGCCGTAATATTATACACGACGTGATGGATGAAACGGTGATCAGGGCAGGGGGCAGACATTATCATGCATAATATAAGAGTTGTCCTTTATACGTTAAGTTAGTAGTCGAATGGTACGCTTGCAGGGGTTGAGGGAGTTGTTGTAAAAAAATCCAATATAAGTTACTTTCTATTCTGCACTGGCTCATGCATATGGAAGTATAAGCCATCCGTGACATCCATTCTTCTTTTAATTTATTACTTTCTCCTTTCTGTTCGTCATATGTGTGTATATGTTATGCTCCGTTTTTTTCCTCGTCGCTTTCTCTTCACTTTTCCTCATACAGCGAGCACCTGTGCAGTTCAAACATAGTTTTACCATTACTTTACACAATGTATACATCGTATGTTAAACATGTAAACATCACAACTTTTTCAAAAGCTAAAACACGATAACTTTTACCTTCACATCATGATATAACTTGATTTCTGATCGGAGTCACTTATAAAAAGAGAAATAGATACGTATACTTTTTTAATTTACTTCCCCGTGATTTAAAACAATACTGATTTGTACAAAGATTTTGAAACTGGAGCAGAAACCTAGTTGGCGGCCTCATTTTAATCACCTTCCATGCAATGCTAATGAGAGTGTTCATCAAACTTGGGAAAACTTTAGTGGAACGGAGAGTAAAACTCATTTCAGCTCTATTCTGTGTCAGAGAACAATTTGGTAAAATTAGAATGATTGAATGTATGTATGGATTCCGGAAAGTTATTTACATTCAGAGATGACTGGTTTGGTTGGCAAACAACATCGTTTCCTTTGATTTTACTTCTCAATAATTCTACAAAGAGTTAACTGAAGCTTTCATAATTTTTTAAGCATATGAGATTGTTCGTGTATTCCTTCCTAGAATTTATTCTGTTTTCTAGGATCTCCAGATGGTGGATGAGTAGTAAATAAAGGAAGTCCCAAGAAGTGCAACAATACAGAGGAGTAAATGGTGAAAAATTGTCAAGAATGTTGTTGAATATGTATGAGCGTTTTTATGACTTTAGGAGAACTCTATTTATTTCGTTTCCTGCTTTGCTTTATTCAACATCCTCTTCATTTTTTGTGGACATGAAAGCGCGAGCCAACAATTTGTTCATTTTCAATCTTATCGTTAGCAAATGAATACATCAAATGATTTTCGTCGCAGTAGTAACTGCCGCACCTAAAATGTAAGTGTTTCCATCAGAACCCAACTTAAGGAGATTTCTACACAAATGTCTTCAAATTTTCCGTTCTAGTAAATTTCCCAGCATTCGATTCTCATATACGAGAAAAGTCGTAAGTGGAAAAGGATCAGCTCAGCTCATTTTAATTCTTTGGATGTCCTTTTCTCTGTCGCCCGTCTACAGGAGGAGCAACCTGAGATTGTATTGAATCCACATGCAATTTAGCCAGATATTGAGAGCTTTCACTAAAACAGAGCGAGCGGATCATGGAGAAGAGACCAAAGTTTTGCTTTTAATAGGACATTGACATGCACACAGACTATACTTGCTCCACACAACTAGATATATAAAATTCGAGCATTAAATCCTTCCAGAACGAGATATTTTTGAGATACCGCAAAAAGGAACAAAAATTTCTAGGAAAAAGTAATCAGAGAATTTTATACATATGGTGTTCGGTCATTACTAGGCTTTTCTGTATGTTTTCTCAATTTCCTTTTACTACACATGGGGCTATACTCATGTTTCTTTTCTTTACCACCTTATTTTACTCTGCTCCCTGAAAGGAAATCAGCAATATTTGCTGTAGAGATTTTAAAGCCTTAAGATCCGATTGTTGTTGGGGAGAAAATTGTCGCATCTTGCTAACATCCATTTTCGGGTTTTTCGGTCTCGTCTTGTGATCCCCAGTGAATAGCCGATTTTAATCACAGCCAACGGCAAGGTTGGCTAGGGGGACGACAATGCGACAGTAATAGTCGCCGGGCCACAGTGGAGCCATATAGTATTTCCACTCTTATGTAAACTTCACGTACATAATGTAATGTCGTTTGAGGGAAAGGGAAAAATGCGAAATGGAGAATGTAATGTCGCCCGTTTTTTTTTGTATTCAGGAAGGATCAACGGCGTGAAAGTATGCCTATTGGTGAAATAGTGTAGCAGTCGCTCTCTTTTTTTTACTTCCTTTCAGTCGCACACAAAAAGAAGGACATCGTTCCTTTGTAAGCTTCTCTGTCTGAATTTCAATGGCTTCTATTTCTGGTCAGTTGGTTGGTATACAGGCTCACTAAATCCTTTTATATCCGGGCTCTATAGGACAATTATCTGTGTAGGAAGGAAAATGTCGCTAAGATTAGGATTACCCTGTTTTCCATGTCTCAGCAGAAAATTGCATTAAGTTGCAATATCTACATCTTGGGCTCTTTTTGTGTACAGTTCAGCCGAGGCTTTGGGAACGGCACGTTTCTTATTTGCTCCACTAAGCTGGGTCCTTGTTAGAAGTGATAAAAATGACAATAAAACCGTACATTTTTGTCTTATCCTTCCTCAGGGTATAGTTCATAAATTGGAGCAAACCTTTGTCTCCTTAAGTACAAAGTAATTGTACGAAGACAACTACATTAAATTTTTGAAATGCATCAACCCAAATCCCCGGATTCCATCCAATAAACTAGAGTAATCGAAACTTCGATGTGCAATTACAGAGCGCAGAGCACAAATAAAAAAGGTTTCCATGTGTTTCCATCACCGCTCCTGGTTGGAAACTCCAGTTTCAGACTTTCACAAAAAAAAAAGGTCAAATGTGGCAAACTTTGCCTTTTTTACTCACTCTCTCCAAATGCTGGTCTAGTGTTGACACTGGTGACAATAAGTTATGCCCATGATTTATTTATACTCTCACTGACCTTAGCTTTTGCTTTGGTGACCTAAACTTATATTGTATTTTTATTCTGAGTTCACTTTTGTAAGGCAAAAACCGTAATGATGATCAGGCACACCAATAAACTGTTTTGTGTGTGGTGGCCAAATAAACTTGATGGTAACAATGTACTCTACTTTATTCGCCACATCTCTCCTCTGGTGAAAGCCGGCTGGGGAAAGTTAAAACATGTCGATATAAAAAAATGCCACTTTAAAATTGTTCAGGAGTGGTGCAAATACAAGTCGCGTTTTTCGACCCAAACCCCTTTGTGTCAACTTTATTTCGTTAGGGGTTTCCAACGTTTATGGAGGAGTTGGTGAGCAGTAAGCACCACGGAGACTGAAGGGAAATTACTTTGAGTTTGTGAAGCGGCCGTAAGTTCATTAATCAAAGGTCTCATGCAGACTTTCCATAATATTCCCTGTGGTAAATACGAAATGATAGTTTTTTGTGCATATTACACACATGAATACACAACAACATATTTGTTTCTACTATAGAAAGAGGGGGAGGGAGTGAACGAGTGAGAGAGGAGAGAGACGACCAAAGAATTTTTCATTTAATGCAACCAAAATGTATTTGGGATGTGTTGTTTGTGTGTCCTCCATTTGCATACAAGCAAGCTGCGTGTAAACTAAGTATAAATTGCATAATATGATGCCAAAGTAATGCACAACAGACGTTTCGAGAAGAAGCAGAGGTACAAGGCACAACCACGGGTAAGCTTACTCATACAATGCGTGCATTTGTATTTGGCGTGTCATGGTTAAATTTATTGAATTATAAATTGAGTAGGTGCTCAGCATATTAATGTCAGGGCACCATTTATCATAAACGAAAATGCTTGTTCCATTTATCATTATCTTTACCAGATATTTACTTTCCCTATGCTTTATAGGTTACATCCAACCATATTTACTCAAACGACATGTAATGACAGTTGTTGCCTCTCTGTTATCTCTGACATGTAGCATGTTTGGCTCTTCTCTTTAATGGAGTTTTAATTTTGATGAGAAATTTTTGCGTCTCGGCTGAGATTTAGGAGAAGGGATCTCTCCATACTTTCACTAAAAACATTCAGTTTTGTCAATTATGGCAAGGTAAATGATATAATAAAGTTTTAATTTCGGAGGAGAAAATTTGATGTATACTTGAAAAATTCAAATAGACACTTCTGCAATGCAATTACCTTTAATCAGATTGCAAACTGATGATAACAAACCAACCATTTTATTCAACCAAAACATTCTGCAACAATATTCATACAACCATTGGGACAAGGAGTTGCCGATTTGGGGTTTCTTGCGAATGAAAGTCAGACGAATTTTATAGTGCAAAAACTCTATCGAAAATTTGTGCGTAGTATAGACAAAGGCAACCATCCCAGAGAAGGTTTCATAAACCTAGTCAAGCATGAGAGGTGTTTGCAGTTTTCAAAACTTGGCCCGACCAGCCATTTCAATGTAAACTCTTTAAATCATGTGTACTTGCGACAATAATGTTTACATTTATCAAAACACACATCAATTCAACTAACTTAAAAGGATGGTGACTGTCGCAGGATTTTGCTAAAACAAATAATACATTTCAACTTAAGTCAACCCAGTGAAAGCAAATAGAATTGGCAACCAGAATATAATAAAGTGGCGTTATTTTTTAGTCACTCTTTGAAACATTCAAATTTCAACTCTTAACGCAACTGCCGAATATAACATTTGTATTAACTCAAAACAGTTAGAAAATTTAAAAGCGTAACAAAAACTAAAGAGACTAGTTAAAAGAGCTAATTTTAAAGACGGACAGATGCGGAGCAGAGTGTTTGTAGAATGAAAAATATTTACCATATAAAGAGTTTACACTAGATAGCCAAATAATGATACCTACAAACTATTGGGGGAATGTGATTGCATGCCACTCTATTATTTATACAGTGTGCTGTGTGCACAGACAATATCATCGATATCATAGCTTGAGGAAGAGGAGCGTTATCAATATGCATGATCACCATAGACATTTCAGCCACCCTTTCATGTTAGAAAGCAAAGGTGAAATTAGTCGAGTAAGCTCCTTGTATAGTAATGTAAACTGAATGTACTCCTGTTTAGACAGCATATTGTCCAGCAAGAAGGAAGTTATGTTTTATGCCGAGCATCCAAATATTAAGAAATAGATAGTTTTCCTTGATATCGTCATTATATGTGTCATGAGCGAGTATAATCGGTGGTAATAAACCCAAGACTATATGCATACTATCCTGTGCGTACCCGGAGTTCGCAACTACCAAAACGTATGATTTTTTCTAGTGGAAAAGAAAGCTAATAAATATTTGAGGCTTCATTCAGCAAAGCCCTGCAAGAGAAACAATACATATAGCTCAAACCATGGCGACTTGTCCCACTACCGCTACCGTGGTTTCATGTGCTTTTGGAACGTCGACAGGATGTGATGGTTCGTCCTTGGTCTTCGATTTTCCAAACACTTAATTCTCCGCACAACGAACTATGTGTAAGAGTACATAGGATGTTGTTGGATTCTCGCAACAACATGATGAGGTAAAACTAGCAAATATATTTACGCCACAACAAGTGTGTGTGCCAACATTTTTCAGTAATCCATGTGATACCACCAGTTAACTTAAAACCATACTGTTTTCCTCTCTTACACCATAAATTTGGAATGCCTACCTAATGATTAGGTCCTAATCCTTACTGGAAGAAGGCAAGGTGAAGTCCAGCATTTGTGTATTTACTGCTCAGGGGGCAACCTGAACGCTTTTGCAAAACCTAAAGCGTTTTCCTGATGGAACGACTGATGTAAACATTACTTTACCTCGTTTGTTTGGCCAAAGCCTTCCTTGCACTCCCAATTTCGTCGAGCTAATGCAATGAAAATATGCAATCGACATACCTACATCCTATATTACGGTTATTACCTTTCATTCACTCCCTAGCCCAGTTGGTTGGTTTGGAAGAACAAACGCCAAAAAGTTTAGGGAACGGGAATGTATACTGCCAATATAAATAGTTACCCTTTGTAATGATGATAGGAGTAGTGGTCTAATGTAATGTAGGAGCTTTTATGTCAACACAAAAAATACATGTTTGAATCTATAACTATGCGACTTACATATAAGTGTAGTGCCGTATTGTTAAAGGTGGGTATTATGGTAATGGTGTCGTAAGCTGGCAGGCCTGGTTTCCTTACAGCTGCAGAAGTAATGGCAAGTGGTTGGAGAAAGTCAAAGGGAATGTCCATATCTCTTCTAGACATTCCAAAGGATTTGTAAACACTGCAACTAACTGCATGTCTCTGATCGAAGCACAGAAAAACAACTGTTTCCCACTGGCTGACTGATGGATTATTCAGAATTTTGGAATGAGAATGGAAAAGGAAAGTTTGACTGTCTTCAACTTTAAAGTATCACTAAAGTTCTAGGACAATTGGTACTGTTGCTGCTGTATTAGCCACCTTTCTTTCTTGAAGTAAAAGCCAAATTGATGACTTTTGTTTCAACCTGTTGGTTCCGCGACAAGTCCAACTCTACTAGGGCTTTCAAGTTTGGGCTTAATGGTTCGAGCCAAAAATTAATCTAAATATAGCAGTGTCTCTAAATTTGTTGGATTGTTCTGTTTTTAGAACACGAGTCGACGGGAGTCCAGTCCTTTTTTCATCAGCTGAATTGAGTCCCGTTGTTTGTTTACTTGAACATGGGGAGATGATGCGTTATCTGTTTTTTTGGAATGAAAATCTCAGCAGAACAATGTGCACACAGGCTGGTGGAGCATGGTACCAGATACTGGCCTGGTCTGGGAAAAATCACATGTAGCAAGGTAAACGTTGTTGAGTACTTTTGCAACAAATGTTAATGCCAGTAATGGAAAGTGAGCACAATGGAAACCAACAACTTTGTTCCTCTTTTTTCTTCTTCTATATCACAACTACCACTTCATCATTTATTGAGGAAAAGACTGGTGTGATAGGAGAAAAAAGTTCATTGTTCGGCAATTTCCTCTCTCTTTGTAGAAGAGTTGTAGCCAGGTGAGAAATTGTGATAAGGGGAAACGTTGAAAAAACTTGTTCCTTTCAAATGGACACAAGTAAATGACTGGGTGCACGAAAATCCTTTTTGCTTTCCTTTAATTTATGCAAGGTTCCATCAACCATGGACAGCAACAGTTCCACAACTGCTACGAGCTCCTTGGTATTGTGATACAATCGGATGAAGATGTGTGTACTCTGAATTGTCCAGACAGTGGCTTCCAGTAATAGTATCCATTAAAGTTCAATGTAAATACAGTTCGTAGAGTCCAGTCTGGGAATACTGGTGTAAAAGTTTTGTCGAGGTGGTGAGGGACTAACGTAATGCGTTTACTTTGTCGTCTCACGGACTTTTCCTGTTTCATCAAAATGTGAACATGATGATAGGAGGGTAAGTAACATGGTGAGGGATGAATTGATGAATGAGCTGTAGTTTGGACTTGTACTAATATTTGTATCAAGTTGGACCAGGTTTGGTTTCTTTCTCTCACACTTGAAAAATTGAGTTGGGATAGAATCCCAAACTTTTTTAAGAGATGCAATATAATGTGTGTAACTCGAGTGGCGGCTGCCGGCACACTGATTGTCCCAAAGTTGGCTCTTACAGGTTTTCTAGCACACAAGAGAAAGCATCTTTCTCCCCTTTTCTCGCACACACAAGCTGAATATGTATGTATGTATGCGAACACTTTCCCCATGCCTCAATCCGTTGGATTTCAGTAGGGGCAAGGAAACAACAGTGTAGGCCCCATCTTTAAAATACATGCGATGCTTCATATGAATATTCGCTTCTGCCAAAACTCATTCCTTTCGTCATGCTTACATTTACGATATTGGGAATAATATGGAGTGAAAGTGTGTGTGTTATATGCACACTACTTGTAGTTCTACGACGTTCCGTAGATTTAACTCATTCCATATCGGGAGTAGTGTGGAGCACAATAAAAAACGTGTAACCCTTATTGGCAAGGCTTCACAGTATCAAAAAACGTGCCATGCCGTTATCGCTTATGGACGGATAGCAGCCAACCACCATGTCCTGGGGTTTCTTGCTTGCCATTTTTAACACTTTTGGATGGGCTCTTTTTTACTACCTGTGTATGGCTTCATTGCTGATATAAGACGCACACGTCTTGGCTTCTCTCAACATAAATGTATAAAACTCGTCACACAGCCATGCATATACTATCCACACACATTAGTCTTTAGACCAACATAGTTATACCTCACCTACCTGTCTTGGGCTGCGTCGACATACGTACAAATTTTTTTAGTGAGAATGTCGACAAGAAACTGTTCAAAATGACTGGAGAACATAGTCAGAGAATGCTAAGCACAATGCTTTCTACCCGGATTTTTCTGTGACATGCAACGCAACTCCGCTCCATAAGCAAAAAGGAACTGGCAAATTTCAATGAAAGTTCCACCCGAGATTTATAGAATCGGAAATGAAAGTCTTTTACTTTTACGTGCAAACTACATTTCAATTTCAGGTAAAAGGTGAAATGGTAAAGAACTCTGGAAAGATGGGATGACAACGGTTTGAAAGTAAATGAAAACAGACATTTGGAGAAACTAGTTTTTGCTAGCAGCTGCCTCTTCCTTCCCCCACATTACGCATGATAATGTGGCAGCGTACATCATCAAACGGGGAAGTTTATTCGTAGCTAGGTACTTTTCAATCAAGTTTAGTGGTGGGACCATGAAAGAGGTTTGAAGAATTTCCTTTTTATGGATCTACTACATATACATAATGATTGGATGTTGGATTGAAACGGGGAGCTGGAAATTATTTTGGATTTACGGCTCTAGGCAAAACACTCACTCAGCGGTTGTGGTTAACTGATTTCGAATTTTATTATATCACAAATTACATTTCGGTGTTGTAGTTGTTACGCTTGTTAAAAATTGGAGGGTGAAAACAGGGAAATTTACTCGCTTCCAGAATGCTGGTGAACTATTGGTTTTTGTAACGCAATTTCAACACACAGGACGTGGCAAAGGAACACCTGGTCTGTTTGTGAATTAGATCAGATTGACGGGTCTGGAATTATACAAGAAGACTTTGTCCCATATATTCACATCAATGTGGCCCATATAAATGAACAGACATTGGAGTTCTATGGTTTTTATATAATATGAGCAGCTGGGTTACATGGCCTCATACCAGGATCCGTGTAAAATAGTATGTTGTATCGAATTATGCACTATGAAATGGGGTACGCATTAGAACTTATCCAAATCTCATATATAGTGACTTGGATAACCTTGAGTGTTTATTAATATCTATTATAAACAAAGTTAAACAGAATGGCTTTCATTATAACATGTTGTAGAACGCATTGACAAAGAAACTAGGCTCAGAGACCTTCTTTTGGTATCCTAAACTCAATCAAGGCATATTTGTTGGTTGTGCTGATTGCAGTACTACGTGAGAAAATACCAGGTTTTTCCTTAACACTTCGTAGAATGCTATGACTGCCCCCTTCCGTTCAACAGCATACTTCGTCTCCTTTTTCACCGTTCCAAGTTCTACTTCTTTGTACACATGACTTTTTTATACAGTTCTTGTCTCATTTCCTCATCAGATGCCAGAATATCGTCTTGGTTTAAAAGGGGATGGGCCGCTTTGGTTTCTTCGCATTTAGTTTGGCATGTTTGTCCATGATTCAGAAAAAATGTTTTTACATCAAGGTGACATTATTCAGTTTGGCTTTTTGATTGTTTTATGAACGGATCGCTTGAACTGTATAAGTCGTAGAAATTTCGTAAGTTTGACCTTCTACCAAAATAATATCCTCATCAGTGCCGATTGCCAGTCTTGCTTCATTAAGCATTTGGAAACTGGTTTCACATATTCCTGAAAACTCAAAATAGATTTTATTTAGATGCTTTCATACATTTGCTTTCATTCAATAACCAAACTTAATACAATGAAATGTATTGGAGAGGCTTACGATTAGTGAGTGCAGGATTCCTATAATAAACCAGGTTGGTGTTGGAGCTGTGGCCAATTATGACAATGTAGTGCCCCACAAAGCTTGTGTTCCAATTCCAACAAAACTTGGATCCCCATCTCAGATTTTGTTGATGTTTGCATTCCAGTTTATTTCTATCCACTAAAACTATCAGTGGTCCTCGTGTCAAACATTGTACAAACTCAAGGTTATTGAGAGACCCTTCCCGTATATCTGATTGCAGTTTTGAATCGGAGAGAAGAGTACGCACTCTGCATTCATCCTATTAAACCATTTTTCTTAAAGCAAACTCTTAAAGAATATTAAATGTGCGAATGTGTTCAGACATTAATTACCTTTTTGAAGGATTTAGTATAGTATTTTAACCTGTACAGATTCGCATTAACGTCAGCGCCGGATGTTGTAAAATATTTATAAGAGACATTCAGCACACTAAGTATGTGACACAGATCGATTGTCCATGGCCTACCCGGTTGTATGATAAAAAGAAGAAAATTTTATTTAAAAACTATTTGTTGCGAAGTATGTTCCTTGTAAATTTATTTGCTTCTCAGAATGTTAACCTTTGACCGAATCCTTCATTTGGCACGTTTCGCAGCTTCCAAACGACTTTATCAAGGTTTCCTTTGGCAATTTCGTTTGAAACTGTCATTGCAACGCAGGCGATTCCACAGTCCCACTCATGCTGTTGTTGAACATGTGGAACATTATGGAAGACTTCTGTTTGTGCATATATTTCATCCATGTGCAGTTCTCCTGTTTCTTGGTGAATAGGTAAGAAAATAGAAATAGGAATGTAATGTCATGTCATGATGTTGCAATAAATGTTGATTGTCAAGTTTGTTTGGGGTTTGCTGACATTTGCAAAGATTAGCAGCAGTATCAACATCAACATGCATAACACTCTTAAGTAGATGTAATCATATAAAATGTAATGGCGAACATTTTAAAGCCTCAAAGCCCAACTTTCGCCGAAGATTGCTGCCATATCAAGTTCAGTCAACTAGCCAACCTCAGTGAAATAGGATACTTGAGTAAAACAGGCCCAAAATCAAAATTCCATGTTTTCTGCCAAAAGCTTTGACATGCATATGATGTTTTGTGTGATGATGTCTTTATACACAAAGCTACCCATTTGCCCATCTCAAAATAGATACAAAACAGCGGTTTGAACTCTCATAAACTGGCATGTAAGCACGGCAGGCCAGGAGTCGTGACATGCCGCAAGGTTGATCAATTCCCAGCTAATGCTAGGTCCGGTCAGATTACAAATAAGTGCTAATTACTATGCACATCAACCTTCCCAACAACAATCTGTTTCTCGCTTGACTTCAACATTAGCTCTCTCTCCCCCATTGTTTTATGACACCGTGTCCACTCCATACTCCATACTCGCCTCATCAATCCTTTAAGCCAAGGTCAGTTTTAGCTTTTTTTCATGCAAACACAAAATTTGTATACAAATTGAAGATGATGTGGAATGATTATGTTGCATTGATTAAAGCTGATGCTGCGAGCACTCATGTTTTACACTTTTCATAAGCGTTAGTTACCCTTGATCTGCTCTCCGTACCACAATCAAATGAAAGTACGCATCAACATCATCAAATCAACTACATAATTATTCTAGCTCCTTGATCCTAATGTAAGGATAACGTACCAATAATAGCAATCCTCCCATCCCATCACAATCCAACATAATATTATCTACTTCTCAAAAAGTCAACGAAGATGTAGTAGTAGGAACCAAAGACTGCCTAATGTTTTGGACTGAATTGAAACATGCATGCTCAATGCTCAACTACCAACTATTCCCTACCTAACTCAAGATTTCTTGAGCACATTATCATGATAGAGGAGCAAGCCTTACAATCCCGATATATAAGTATGATTATTACTACTGTATCGCTCGGAACAATATAAGAACATCTCATATAAATATCTCACACACAATGCTCCGAGTAACAAAGCAAACCTATTGCTAGTCCATTTGTATACCTCTTCTGCCTCTAGCAGCTAGGACAAGACTGCCTCAAAATCCCTCTTTTCTTGAGCGCACAGAAGGGGTATTACACCATCTTATATTCATCGTGTTTTATTTTATGTACACTTTTTTCTGCAGCTGTGGGCTCAGTTCCTTATAGAAAGAGCTCGTATTATATTATATGCTTTGCCATAACTATGAAAATATCATAAAGATTCCATATGGGCAAGGCTCAGTTTGCATAAAGTCTAGGTCTAATACATGCTGTAAGCTCTGAGCTCAAGTAATGAAATCATGTTTGTAAAAAGCAGATGTACCCTGCTCCTATGTTAGGTTGCTTTGTGAGTATACCTGTACATTTGGATCCATGAATGCACGTTTGCTCCCATACTTTGTATGACACAGGTCTCCCAGTACTTTTGTATTTTTATGTATCTAAATCCAACTAAGAGTAACAATATGTTGAAGACGAGTGTCGGCACAACATTGTGTTGATGTCCTGCCCATGGGCTTACGTATTGTATACACACAGGAAAGTGAAAAAAAATACTTTAAGGAAGAAAAAGAAGAGGAGAGAAGACGAACAATAAACAGAAAAAACCAGCCTTATGCTTTCTGCTTGCGTAGATCAACGTATAAACTATATGCACACACATGCATAGCCATAGCAATAGTTGGAATTGTTGTTATTGGAATTGGGAAAAAGGAGAAGTTAAAGGAGAACTCTTCTTTATATCTTTGGCTCAAAATATATACATAATTTTCTAGTGTTTTGTATGTGTGTGTGTGTGTGTGTGTGTGATGTGATGCAGTCTTATTCATCACTACAAAATAGGATACCACCACCAGAACAAGCACTACCACTGACACTAAACCTATGATTTTTTAGCCAGTCAGTCAGTAAGTTGCTCTTGATGGAGTTACTTAGATTTTTACTGTGGAGTTCTGTTCTTTTACCATTTTGGTGAGGTGGTGGTGGTGTTATGTTGGTGTGTGGTGATGAGCATAGTCTTTAATTCAACGAAGACGCTAGGTAAATGCTAGTAAAGTGAAACATAAATGGAAGAAAATAAAAGGAAGACACAGTGGTAGTAGTGCAACAAAAACATTATTTTTTCAAACGAAAAAATTATGTGATTAAAGAGGAGGCTGTCTAACAACTTGAAAGTTGGGTAAAAGACAGACACAGATGTTGAAAACGTAGGATAATGTATAAGGCTAAGGTAATAAAAACCAATAATTTGCTTAGAATTGTATGATTATGCTTATATGTGGAGTTGTCAAATCGATTAGGTTGAAAGTGCTGCTGATGAGCGACTACTGTTGTGCAAATATATGACAAATGGGGATCATTACTGACAAAAATGGATTCAAGTTTTGGTAGACAGTAATTGGGTAAATGTACATAGTTGTTAGCGCACTCTGTGTAGGGTGTCACATTAAAATGTTTATTGTGTAAAAAGTATAGGCGAAAGTGAGGCTCACTAGTACCAATCAAGCAATCAACTTGATGACAGCTTCACCTTAGGCTAGACACTGTATTTTACCACAGATTAGAAATATTAAATATATTAATTAGATACTTTCTTGAGTTACCAGAATAGAATGGACTTTTAGAAGGTTCCCAGAAAGAGGCCAGAAGGTAAATTCCAGGTAATGATGATGACTGGTCGCGTTGTATACCGACTGTATCATAATGTTTAGGTGTATTTGATAGGGAGTTATATTTTATCCTGATTTAGCAATCTTTTAGATTAAACTAACTTGCTCGTATCTCTATCCCGTGTCCCATTTTTTAAAGATAACGATAATAATAAATTGATATTAAAAAGGGAGCTTCTGACTAAGCAGTAGGAGGTTTTGTGATTCGTGATATGATACCCTGCTTCTGTGTTACATGCGGAAGCTGTGAAGTTCCATAATTGATCAACAAATTAAAACGTGCTCTTCATTTGTTTGTTAGCTGCTGGAAGACAATATACACTGTGCTTCATATTGAAACTGCAACTGCTGGCTCTTCAATATACCACGTGGAAATTACTAAATTCAAAATAATTGGGTAAGTTGGTTTTGCTTATTTCTGATGGTTTAAGATGAGGAATTTTAACAATTGGTTACGGCCTCGTGCATAAGAAACGTCACGTCATAATCACAGTCTGGTTTGTGTTTAGGTATCTTACGTAAATAAATTAATTTGAGAAAGAACAGAACGAATTTCAGACCGGAAATAATAAAGCTGACCACAATTGTCTAAAAAAAAATTGAGACACTTGTCAGGTTATGTCATTACTTGTCATTGTCTTTGGGCAGACTTCCAGCCTTATGAGTACAATGTGAATAGGTAGTACGTGTTTTCAAGAAGTGGAAACACTAATGACTCACTAACACAAAAGTTGAGGAAACCAATGCTGATATCAAGTCAAATGTATATAAATGTTACAAACGCGAGCTAACAATAGAGTTGTACTTCAGTCTACAGAAGTTTTCTATCTTTATGTCTAAAAAAGCTTTGTGAATTGAACGGTGATATCTTCATTCATAAAGAAGTTCTTCCTACCCATGGATTCACTCATTCTTCGGAACAATTCAAGATGTCAACAAAACGAGAGCATAAAAAATAATTTATTCCATTGTTGAGCATCTAAAGAGAAATCTGAAATCTTGTATTAATTTTGTGACTCCCTGCAGTAGGCATGAAACAAACGACGCATGTCCTAGTTCACGCATGAATTACACATACATTCATAGAGCTGCATAGGTAGCTAATCTAGTTTTGCTTGTGTACTGCAGGCGCATTTTTTACCAACAATGCCGTGCTCAGACCTTAAATTAGTTCCAAGTGTTTGAGAAACCGTATTTTTATTATTATAATGCACCACTGCAGAAAACGGAAAATTTCGATTAGCGTCGAGATTCATATCATCAGGATCTGCTTTTCTTGTGACAATGGTGGGGAACAGTATAAAACTTGTGCTTTGAAATCGTAGAAAATTGACATAAATAGGGAAATGATCACTAACCCTGACAAACTACCAGTGGCGCTTGGTGGGTTGTAAGTTACAGTTGTAAAACAATATCCTATATCAGTCATCATGGGACTCATTCATTGTACAATTTTCGGGGAAATCAGTTGCAGCTTAAGTGGGCCAATTTTATAACACCACACGTCGGCTCCGCAGTCACGGCCACGCGACCTATCTTCGGTTTTCCACCAGCATGATCTAAACCAGTTGTTCCGAAAGTCAACCCTGAATCTAGGCGTTCTAAATAGTGACAAACCGAGCAGAGCTAGAAATGGGAGATACATACGTATTTTAAACCTTGAGGATTCCTACATCTTCTACTAGAAGGGTTGCGTGATTGATAGAGCATCTAAAGGTAGAAATCAAATTAGAAACAGTTGCCCCATTCCATGAGAAACCGTCTCCAATTCTTAATTCCAAAGAGAGTGTATAAAGGCAAACAAAATCATGCTACATGCTCTCCCTTCTTTCTGGAATTCCTTGGCAGAACTATTTCCCAAGATAATAGACATGGCAGGCAGCATTTTTTGACTGGTGACATGAGTCGGCTCCTGTGACATATGGCATGGAATGGCAAGGCGTAATATAGTATTCAACGGTGCAACCAGACACGCAGGGCGAGTTTAACGGTATTTGCTCCATCAATTGATTTTTTTTGTTGCTATTATTAGCCTCTCCCTCTCTTCCCTCTGCTGCTCAAGACTAAGGCTATTGTTTTACAGTTGTTAGTTTGTGGAATTGAAGCGTTAATCTATGCTGCTACGCTCAAGACTGAATCTGTTTGTCGTCGAGAGAATGAGAAAGGAGACGAAAAACAGGGAGCACCACGCTTTATTGGATTTTATATGTGGATGTTTTGCATGCCAATACTGAGCGCTCCTTCTCAGTTTACGATCTAAGAATATTTCCGTCTCCATCCGCAAATGTTTTTGTTGTACCTATTGTTACAAACATTTGTATTTCTAATGCCTCCATTTGGACATAAAGATTTTTCATTTCCGAAGAAGAACAAGTCATCTGTATGCACCATACACTCTCAGCTCCAACATTAGTCAAGCTAGTTATGGCAAACTTGGGGCTGAGTTCTGAATCAAGAGAGGAGAAGTGAGATGTGATCATTTTTTCTCATGGAAAAATAAGAACTGGTTTCCTTAAGAGTTTCTTTGGTTTGCTTGCTCGCACCGCTAATATTTCATTGCGTTAACCGTATATAGCCAAGTTACAGAATTGCACGTACAAGTAGTTAAAAATTATTATTGCAATTTTCTCTTCTCTACCATGTACTTTCAAGTTTTGTGGTTGTTTCCACACACTCGGTGCTTTACTTTAGATACAAAGAAAAGTATTACACGATGACATAATGTATGCTCAGACGGCTGAGATTTTAATTGCTGACACCGACAGGAATAAAAATAAAAGTGGAGCCTACAAAGTAGTCAGTATTATGGAATCGCCATAAAAGTTTTTGTCAATTAATAATATGATGATTGAACAAGACGCGCCGTTAAAAACTGCATAACTTGCGAAACTCTCTTTCAATAAAAAGAACAATAATTAGCCCTATTTTTTTCAATTGACGTTGTGGTGTCTTCAACAAGACGGTAAGCCGAAGTGGAGTCAGTAGAGGATGTTATGTTATGTCATGTTGGTACAATTACAGCGGTTACGTCACACTTTCTATGACAATTTTCACTTGAGCTCACCATTCAGCAATAAAAAAAGCAAAATGTGGTTTTTGAATGAGGTTCGCTTCTGCAGTTGTAACTCGAGTCGTGTGAATATGACGGGATCTTGTGTAAGCAGCTCACTTAATTGATCATGATTAATAGCTTCTTGTTTCAGAGTCTTGGATAGTGTGCAGCATTAATTATGCTTTGCTCGAGCATTAATTAAGGATGGAAATCAGATTATCTTTTCTTAGCTTATCCTATCACATCACGTTTTTTTGCATCGCATCAGCATCATCATCATTCTATCCCATCACATCACACTTTCATTGAACTGTTAGGAGTAAAGAGATGACGGAAGAGATAAAGCGCGGCTGCTGGGTCAAAAGTCCGCAACTGCGGCTTCTTCTTTGCATGGGAGTGTGTCTGGTGCGGCATCATTTTCCTTGATCAAATGAGGCCTTTATTATATTATGCCTTCGCGTTGTGACACACACGATTAGGAATAACTACGTTATTTTATTGTCCATAAGAATTCATTTCGAGCATCCCGGAAGTACAGGAAAGCACGCTGAGCCATCTGAAAAACGACTGGAAATCACGACGATTTCTTAGGCTTACTGCGTCATTTTTAAGAATGGGATGGTTCTAATCCACTCCAGTCCAACTTCTTTAAAAATTCAAGCAAAACATGCGGTTTCGTTTACTAGCTTCCTGCTTGCACATGTACTGGGATACTTTTGTTCACTGCTTACATTTTTTACCACGGTCGGCACGGTCCTCTTATACCGTGGGAAATTTTCCTACACAATAATAAATTTACGTGAATGAATCATAATCAGACGAGCTTAGCGTTACGTGTCTTGTTTGCAAAGCTCTTACGCAGTTTACTTGAGCTTGAAGGAGGATAATAATTACTAGCTACTGCATTACAAACCATTTATAAGGGAGCAGATTAAGTAAGTAGCTGATAATTTATTATTAAAAGCAGTGGTGAGTCTATAATGCTGCACAACACATTATACCTTGTTTTGTTGTTAAGTGTGTAGTCAACCTTGTTAAATGTAAGGGTGAGCTGAATTGGGTGGTGGCAAAAGGAAGGAGGCAACCGTCTGGTACAGTTCAACCTTATCATCCGCTAGCTCATTTAGAGTTTGCTGATTATGAATGAGTTATCACTCTCGTACCACAAATAATATATTATGCATTAGATGATGATAGCAGAAGGGTAATTGACTTGATTCATTTTGAAATAAAGTTTGAATGAGCGTGCGTATTCATTGAGGAGTAAATTGGAACGTGTGAATTTTTAACCGTCTTCTCCCTTTCCATTTCTAAATGCACACCTTTTAAACACACAAAACTGGGGCTAATGTCGGAACATGGGGAAATAATGGGGTTTTACAAAACATTGATTTTCATAATTTTTCACCGTTTTGTAGTTACTACATTATTACATAAAAATGATTGGGGTTGAGAGTGGCAAAGTCATTATTTATATTACGTCGTTTTCTCTCTGGCTCGTCGTGTGCGAGGTTTTAAGGGAGTTCTAAAGGTTTTCACTTGGGCAATCGCTCTAACTAATCCGCCATTTTGTATCGATATGTTTGAGCAAACTGCGCACTACAAGTTTGATTTACGCGAGTGAACTTTTGTTCAGTGGTGATGACGATGTCATCACGACGATATGGACTTGAAGTTGTCGTTCTACGCTACCACATCATCATCATCCTGAAGACAAAAAAGAGTTTTTTTGTTGTTGTATTTGCTCAATCTTCGTGAGCAATATTAATGTCCTAATGAAAAAAGGCAATGGGATGATCTATAATAGGAAAGTTGTCATACTTCAATAAGTTGAAAGCGCTGTGATGTTACTTCCATATTTGTAGCGCTCAACTGAAGTGAGGCTCATCATCATCAAAATCTTGCGCATCATCATCAGCATCGTTAGCCTTAGTTAGCATTTATTAACATAGGAAGCTATCCAAATCCAATCCACTCTCATATTTCAATGTAACATATTTTGATCTTCTTCAAGGACAGTTATTACTATGAAATAAACCTTTTTTTATTACTCCCAGCTATAAAGTTTACTTTTTTCACTGTCTTCAAGAAATCTCTCTTTTGGCAAAATCTTCAAGTGGAGTTGGACATGACATGGAGGATTTGCCTAGAATTAGTGTAATCTGACTGCGTTGATTTGAGATTCATGTCAATCAAGTCGGATGAGTGGTTGAAAACTAACCTTGGAGATTGTAATGAGCCTCAATGTGAACAGAATGACTC
>JAQGAP010001156.1:0-22360 GCA_034697805.1 Orchesella bifasciata | reverse complement strand
TTGACTTCCCGTTTCATAAATATTTTGCATATTACTCATATGACAAATGACATGTATGTGAGATGTGTCTCTAATCTACTCAGCAAATCCAAAATTATATTTTCTGCATGAAGTTGTCCTCTTTCTACTTTTTCTGTTCAGGGTCTGTCTACTGGTGAAAGTTTAATTGTAAGCATAGATTAACAGTTACAAGTTCTAACTGGGTGTAACACCAACACGCAAGACGCACAAGACAGAAAAAGTGGAGAAGAAGAAGCAACACCTTAAAATATATTCTAGTCAACATCTTCACCTCTGCCTGTATGTTTGAGTTAGTGAGGTGAGCTTTGTTTACTGTTCCGTTGTGATGATAGCTATTGTTATTTCATGGTCAAACTGATTCCAATGCCATTTCGTGTCTGGGATTTATAGATTTAGGCGATCAATCAAAGTGCTGCTGATTGCGTGCAACTCTTTGTGTAGCTGTGCATGTGGACCTTCTATGACTCTCGTGCAGTGATTTCCTGTCAAATAACGCCCATATCCGATTGCGCATACATGTTTGGCGGATATTGAACTAAATACTTTTGAGAGAACTTAACGTAAGTTTAATATTTTCTTGCGTCTTGTCTCCTGAACAGTTTTTACAATTTAAATTGTTTTTGGGGCATTTGTCATTTGGTATTGACTGATTAGCTGCTGTTGATATTCTGTAGATCGCAACCGACTCACACGATAAACGGGAATTGAAACAGTCAATGGAACTCCTGTACAGCGATAAGTATTTTGTACTGAAAGATGAGGGCGAATCATTGTGGGTCAATAGAGAAAATGGGATTTTTTCTACTAAAGCTGGTTAGGAATCCTATTTTCCCCGATTTTAAATAGTAACCTGTAAAGGTATATTTTTATACTGAATGTAAGATCCTTAAATCGTTATGTGCTTACTTTTTAGGACGGGAGGCAGTTGAAAATAACCCCAGTTTAGTTTCCATTGGAAAGGTGTATGGCTTTACGGGTGTGCTGAGGTTAAGCGTGGGTAAGTTCAGATTTGAAACGTCAAAGTAAATAACAAAATATCAGTGAAAATGAATTGCAAAAAACTGATGGGGCTGGGTAATCCTTTTTTTATAGCTGCTGAACCAAGGCTGATATTCATCCGCACACGAGATCTTGTATGTAAAATTAAAGAACATGAGATTTATAAGATTACATCCGTCATTTCGGTACCTCTGGAAACAGAGTTTGAGGTGGAGCTTGAGTCGGTTACAAAAGCAAAGCAGGAGGAGGCTCATGCCACCCCTACCAGTACCAATACTGGCGTGGCATCAGTTTCCACCGTGTATTCCTGTGGGACTCAAGGAGTAGCTGAAGTGATTGCCACTCCAACTGCGTGGAACAAGATTAAAATACCGTCGTGCCCAAACAGTAAAAAATATTTCGGGTTAGTCATATATCCCTGATAAGATGTAAAGACGGAGAAATTAAGGAACCCCTACAAAATGATTTTTTCTTGTTATCAGACGCAATGACAAAATGGAAAGACGATTGCTGGACGAGTTTCATAAGATGTTTGTGGAAGCAGATTCTTTCTACTATTCTACTGGATATAACATCTTTAGCTCGTTACAACAGCAAACTTCATCCAATACCAGTGAACAAGCAGCTGGAAAAACAACAACGCAGCTAAAATCTACGGAACTGGAGCAAAAGGACAAGAATCAAAACAAGACGTTGATTACCGTTATCAATTTAGAGGACCCAATTTGGAAGCAAGCAGATGAAAGATTCTTGTGGAATCAATATATGCTCTCTGACATTACGTCTTCTCAGGTATTTAAGCTTACTGTCGGATCGGAGTTGGTCTGTGTGTTAAATATTGAATTGGATTAAACTTCAACCTTGTTCAATTTTTACAATGGCAGGAAATTCAGCTTCACAAATGGGCGATAGCAATAATGCAAGGCAGCATTCAACATCAAAAATGTCAGCTTGATCCAACTTCAGCTAGGGTGACACAAAATGACTCAGAGGTACAGCTTCGTGCTATTTATAACGTGTATAATGTCCAGTTTATTCAAGCCATTTATTGTTCTGTAATAAATATATATTATATTATAAATTTCTAGGACCCAGCAGATTTGGAGTTAATCTTGATATCAAGGAGAAGTAGGTATCGTGCTGGCACCCGATATCTCAAACGAGGAGTTGACGAAAATGGGAAGGTTGCCAATTACGTGGAAACCGAGCAAATCATGGCATTTCGAGGGCATCTTATATCGTTTTTGCAGACTCGTGGATCTGTACCAATATTCTGGAGTCAACCTGGCTACAAGTATAGGCCACCAATCCGTCTGGATAAAAGTAAATCCGGTTTGATGAAGCAATAATCTTTTGAATTCCCATGTGTTATTATACATAACCCAAAACCAAATGTTTCAAGGTATTGAGGAAAGCCTGCCTGCGTTTGAAAGTCATATCAATGAGGAAATTGGGATATATGGAACTCTAAATTTGATAAATTTGGTTGAGAAGAATGGAAAAGAAAGACCGCTAGAGGAAGCGTATAGAAAATCCGTATTGTCCTACAATTCTGAGAAAATTACATATGTAACATTTGACTTTCACGACAAATGGTAAGCTCTGGAAACGTTATTTTACTTACAGCATGTAAAGTGTGCAAATTGTATACTTATGGCTTTTAACTGGTTTTCAGCCGGGGACTCAAGTTCGATAATGTTAAATTGTTGACTGAGCGACTAAGTGACATAACCAAGAACATGGCATATTGTTGGGTTGATTCTTACGGGGTTGTCATGAAGCAGAATGGTACGTATCGTGTCAATTGTGTTGATTGCCTGGACAGAACCAACGTAGTACAGGTAAAAAATGCTAATGAAGTTGACTGCAATAGTGTATTATTTGTTACAATCTGTTGTTAAAGTATTATTAATACGTATTGTACAGAGTTTCTTGGCTAAGGACGTGCTAAGTCATCAGTTAAGCAAGGTAGGACTTCTTATGCCTGAAATTGGTTTGTCAGATGCAATAAAAAAGAAGTTTCTAGAGATGTGGGCAAACAATGGGGATATAATTAGCAAGCAGTACGCAGGAACAAATGCGTTGAAGGTACTGTTCACAGAATTTATTCAAGTGTGTCATACAATATAGAATACATCTTCTAAATATCTATATAAACATGACTGTAACTTTACAGGGCGACTTTACGAGAACCGGTGAGAGGAAATTTGCTGGTGTTATGAGAGATGGAATGAACTCAGCGAATAGATATTTGAACAACCGGTTGAGGGATGGTACCCGTCAAGCATGTATTGACTTGGTCTTAGGTATGCAATGAAATTTTTTGTTTCTGTATCCGAAGTAGTGTGCACTGCTTACGATTTTCATTTAAATGCTAGGTTTAAGAAGCAGCGTGACTGAAGAAGAACTGACACTTGGAAAGGAAGCTGTTGAGGACAAGGAAATCACTACTGAATTAGTTATGCAAATGATAGAAGATGTCAAGCATTGTGTCGTTCCTCCACAAAGTGTGGTTCTTGGATCTTGGGGTTTGGTTAATGCAAAGTAAGACTAAGACAAGTAAATCGATTTAAGTAGTTCGAACTGGTAATCCATTTTAATTGAAAGTTCATGGGTTCTAATTGTTTTTTTCCAGAACGAATGATATTGGAACGGTTGATGTGGACACTGTTTTGGTTCTGACTGAAAGCGATTGCTATGTTGCATTGTAGGTTGAATTGTATTTTCCAACTATTATTTTTTATTACACTTTGCAATGACGATGCATTAACTCAAACGTATTCATTAAGGTACGATTTGAATTTGGATTTAATTGCTGGATCGACCAAAGTTGCTTTGAGCAGCATTACATCTCTCGAAATATGTAGTGAGCCTATATCTCACAGTCATGTACCCAGCGTCTGGGGATTTTTCCAAGCATCCGGGAACAGCAATGCACAAGCCTCTATCCCGTCCTTAAGGATGCAATTTACGGCAGATGATGACACAAAGGATTGTTTTCAATTTCGTTCCTCGAATATCCGTTGTTTTAATAATTGCGTTACCCACATCACTCATCCTGATGAAATGATGGGTAATTTTTTTAAATTTAGATAAACGTAAGCTTGGAGCGTCATTTTTTTACAACCATCAAAATTTATTGGTTTTCAACTTACAGAAGCCTTAAAAATGCTGGCTGAAACTATTAAAGCAGCAGTGTTTGCACACGATAGTAGAATTATAATGGTGAACCAGGCTGTAACACCAGGTAAAAGTAGTCAAAGAGCCATTCCGGGACTAAATGCTTGGATTCCTCGTTGGAATACTGCAAACCCACAACCCCACCAGGATTCGGCTGCTGAACCAACCCAAAAAAGTAAGCCTTTGGAAATTAATGTTGAAACAATGAAGATGGAATATTGAATGTTAAATCCTTTTGTTTTGTTTGCTTAGAGTTCAGTCCTGCTGCAATGCAACGATTTGCTCCAAACTTTTTGAAGAAGAAGCGTAACAATGCCCAAGCTGATGATGAAGTGAGTATTTTACATATTTCAGACCTGCTCTATAAAGCTAGCTCTATTACTTAATGGCCCACTATATTTTACCAATGTTTTCAGGATGGTGGCATAAAAATGAAAGCTCTCGATCAGCCCATTAGCCCTCAACATTCAGGAGTTCCCCAAGCGTTGAATATTCCTACTACCCTGCTTACTTCCAGTAATGAGTCTTCTAATTTACCTACTGTGATACGTCCTCATGCCGTAACTCCAGAAGAACCTGGCTCAACCATACACATAGAGTTACTTGATTTGTACCTCCCCAGTTGTGGGATTCTGTGTCTTCATGGAAAGCCTCCATCAATTTTACAGACAGGCATTCTCCCAGACATTCTGGGGGAGAATTTTAAATATAGTCCTGGCGTTTCGCCTATTACCCCCATCATGGACATTCCTAGTCAAGACATTACACCCACTTCTACCGACACCAATGCCTCAATGAAGCTCCCGATTCCGCAAGATCTATTGCAACGGCATAGGTTTTCTTTACCAACAACCAGTTTGACAATTACCACCGCCGTTGTAACCAAAGGTGGCAGGTCAACTACGCCCGAAATACGGATCACTGAAGAACCTGTGCAAGGTACCGTTATTCTCATTGGATCCGCTTGTCCTACCACAAGTCAGAAGAGGATGAGCCGCTCCTCGGAAGATGTGAACAAGGTCACCTCTATCACAGCAGGGGTGAGGATGTTCAACAACACGTTTATCAACAAGGTTCCTGTCTCACTGAAGAATAAGCTGACTCCCAATTTACAACAAGAGGGTCGCTCAACATCTGACCAAGACATTTTCTCTACGCTAGTTAATATGAAAGGTTCTCACAGTGAAAATGCTATTAAAGACCCCGTGCAAAAGAGAGATGTCATGTTTGCACCGTTGGGTAAATTGGCGAGAGGCATGCAGAACATTGGAGTGAACTACTTAGATCCACGTAAAATACGAGATTCCTTGCGTCAACCGAGACAAGATATTGTAGCTCCTGAAGATCCTGAGATTTTAGAGAAAATGAAAACCTGCAAGTCACAAATCATTGATATATAAGTAGAAATCAATTCCAAGTTCAGCTCTCCACAGCTTGTCGTTTTGCAGCTCAAATGTTTCAGTGTCACTTGGTTTTATTCAAGAATATGGGTGAATAAGTATTTATTTTAGGTAAAGTATTATCAGTTGTGGATGGGTTTTGTTGTTTGTGTAATAACTAAATGTACCTCAGTTTTAATTTTGCAGTATTTCACTCTACTAGTTTTTTTTGTATTAAACACATTAATGCATTCTGTTAAATAGGTTAAATGCAACACAGTACAGATAATTGTAGAATGACGAAATGTCAGATAGAAGTTTGGTGCTAGTTTTAAAGCGAGTATGGTCCCAACAATTGTTGTGCAAAGTTCCTCTAGATCTGAGGTTAGTAAAAAATTAATTTACTCCTAATTTTTTGTAATTTTTAGCTAGTGTTAGTTTTATTTATTAGCTTTTCAAAAGAGAATTGTAGCATGACATAAATGTTCAGGTATTTAATTTAGATAAGCAAATGAAAGTCGACTCAAGCCTCACTAGAATCAAACTACTTAACACCGTCTTTAAAGTATCCTTTCTAGTCACTACATTCACAATCATGTAGATGTATATAGATGCGATACGAGCTTCATCCTTGAGTTTCTTCACATGACATAGTGTAACGTCTAACCACATTAGAATAGAGTGAGTGAAGCTCACTGCACAGTTAACCTTGTATGACCGAGTGTCAATTTTGGGAGACAAGCAAGCGTCAAGCTACCTCCTTTTCCAACACGACGAAAATGATAATAATATTTGGTTAAGGAAATATACTATGTTTAATTGAGTACGCAATAGTAAGTAACATCAACCAATTTTGAAAGTTCCAATTTGAATTCAAGACAACGAGAAAAATCCACGTGACCTTATGCGAAAAACAAAAGTTCTGGGAGTAGGCTTTATATTTTACTAAATGATATTATAATGTGCATTATATTTGCCCGTTGAGGTACAACATTCACGTAATATATTCCTATCTTTTCATGAAGTGAAACATCACTAACTCAGGAGTTTTGACGTAAAAAAGTAGCGTGTACAATTACAACTGATGTAATTGCAACGAAAACAGTTATTGCAAATGCCACATAAACATTATAAATGAAATAAGAGGCCTCCAAACTAGTGCTTCTAATTTTTGGACTAGCGTAAAAAACAGCAGTTCGTTCGTAACGTAGGTGTTTTAGTCAACTGTAAGTGTTTATATTAGACGAGGAGTAATAATCAACATACCATTATAATTTAGAATTAGCTATATATACCTGCAAACAGGTTCACCTTGTACGAGTTCACTTTTATAGTTAAAACTACGTTATTCCAGCAAACAACCAAAAAGTAACAAAATTTTGTAAACCGTACACACATGTTCAAAGCAGAATTTTACGTTTGTGATAATATTTATTTTACTACCACTTTTAGCCATTGTCAGTCTCAACAACAAAAGATGAGTATGATAAGGTGATATGAGACAAGGAGTCTAATAGAAACATAGCTACTAGAGTACTGTGGAATGTAAAAATTTAGCTATATATCTGTAATAACCTGTAACATGTAACTAATATTCCTATCGAAAATTTTGGGAAGGTGATTTCTCTCGAACGTAACCAGAATCAGGAAATACTTTCAACTGAACAGCCGTCTATTAGTAACGCATCGATACTGCTTAGAGATAAATTAACTGCTTATGATACAACATCGATAGTTTGTACATTTCGAGTAACCCAAACCAAAGAATTTTGAATGTATTGATAATATTACATTATAACCTTAATCAACTACTGGACAAAGTGCAACGTTGAAACAAATGAAAGTTTGGCAGTCTTCGTACCGCATAAGTATTATCGTGAATGAGTGGTGTTACTATTATTATATCATGCATGTCTGTAGCTTGCTTACAAAATGGTAATAACAAAAAAAATCTATTCATGCTTTGACCACAATATATGTAATGTCATCGAAAATTGTGCTGCAAAGTAAGTATTTTTACTGCAACAATTACAGACGCTATGTTTAGTTTATTGTATTATTGCACACTTTTGATTTCAATCTAACTGAAACCGATATGGAGAGGGTTAAGGGATAAAATGTTTTTGTTAAATATAGTATTTGCATTACTGGAGAAATTTCAAAGTGTTATTAGTTAGAAAGCCTTTTCGGATTTACATGGGTAAAGGGAACTAATGTATGGGTTGGAGAGTCGAAAGACTAGTCAGCAACGTAGGTCAGTCTAAGAAGAGTCGACGATAAATTCAGTCTAGCAATTTTATCCATACGTGTTTGGATGATTTAGTTTTCGATGTTATGACACTCATCATAGCCAATTGAGATCTCTATCGAATAGAAAGTAATTAGCAGTATGGTATTGGTGGAATGAAACGGTGTTAAATTTTATTTTGAAACATATTTTAACACGGGTCAAGCGTTTTATTTCTTTTTAAATGCATATTCCATAGAGAAGAAATGTAATTTGGTAGATTTGCACTCACATTTTGTGTTGCTCGCAAATTCTCGTATGAATGGGTTTTAAACAGTTTGAATTTAAATGGTGAATGTTAAATGAGTAGTTATAGTGAAATGTTTATCAGCTTCCAAAACGGGAAGACGGGTTTTATTACACGTTTTGTTCTTATTTATTTGTTAATTAATGTTAAGGGAGCACAAATTAAATTTCAGCTGAGTTTTTAATCATTTTGCTAACAGCAATTGCTATGCGCTTTTCTTTTCTTTTTCATCTTATCATTTATTCACACATTACTGCTACGATAGCGAACTGATAACGAAAATTATGATTTGAAAGGGAAAGAAAGACGGATAGCGGAGTAATTATAGAAACAGAAAAGTAGACTGGATGAAAAGTACCTTGAGAATGATTACAAAAAATGCAATGATTGAAACCGGAATTGGAAAAGTAGTAGATGGACGACTTTACATGAACATTATTGCCACTGAATGAAACCTTATAAATTACTTGTTTGAGCCAGCTTATCGTTTTTTCTCTTCCTTGGTTTTATCAAAGCTTGTACTGGTCTTTTAGCTGGAGGTTTTGAGTCAACCACAATCTAATCGTTCCAGATACATATCTTAATGACCTTAATTGCCACTTTGTTCTTCAGTTGCCAAATCCAACTTCCAAATAGGAAGTTCCAATTGATCTTCGGTTACATGTTATGTTATACCTTCAGAAAATGATTTCAATTTCTCCATTCATCCATTCATGCAAATTTTAAATGTTGTATCGTTATGCATTTTTTACTGAAAGTTATTGCATTTTTACGATCATTCAGCAGATACCATTTATCCATTTTGCATTTCGGTTTCTTTAATTACTCTGCTCCGCAATTGGACTTTGATTTCAATCTTGACTCTCTCGATTAAATCAAGGGTTGGGTTATCCGGAAAATGAAATCTATATTACAAAAGAAAATTGGGGCAGATTGAAACTGTATTTTATGAAACTATTGGAAGAGCCAGTTTCTCCCTATGCCTGAAGAATTAGCTGTATTTTGCAGTATTTAATGTTAGCAAGTTGTATCATACGATGAGGGAATTGAATGGTATTCAAGTATGCTTGAAGTAGTATTTTGAAACCATTGGTTCTGCGAGTAGGTGCAGGTGTGAGAATTTCATTCTTGGTTTTCTTCACTGCACCCGCAACAGTAGCTTGTAGACAAATATTAATGAATCAGCACTGCATAACATACATGTATCAGATCGTCATATCTCTAAATAACATTCATTTGCAGAGTATTTATGGTGAAAAATGTATTTTATTACTTAAGAAGGTTTACTCACACCACACCACCTACAACCTAACATTTACTAATATATATGTGGTGTCTTGGAGTATAATAACGTAAGTAGTTTATATGCTTGTAAATTCAAACGTGGTTTTAAAACCTTTTAGATTTGTTGAACTACTAAAACTGAGCAATAATAACATTGAAATTAAAATGTCTTGTATGTACAGCGCAACAAATTCAGTCCTACACCAGATTTTTTCAATGCAACATCTTCATCTTGATTTAGGTACTTTCATGGCATTGCTTCAACTGTTTTTGTGCGACTTTTTCTGAAGTAATCAAGTGAATTCCAGCACATCACCTATATTGCACATATTATATTATAATAACATACTGAACTTGCATTCATCACCACTCCGTAGATTTTGTTCACTGCATATATTCTTCGTCTTTACAGTTGCATCAGCATTATATTTCACCAGCGTCATTTAATGGCCTTACAATCAAATTATTCGGAAGTTCTGAGTTTGTTTTTAAAAAATGTCCACACCTGCATGAGTCTATAACATTAAAACCCGGAAGAGTCAACTTACACTACTTTGACTGACTGAGAACAAAGTATAAGTACATATATGTATAGTTATGCTGCTGTCGCCTGTTCATCGTGATGCTCTAGATAGCTCTATACGTAGTGCTTGATGCTGGTATATGAAGACTTATTGTTAAGATACTCAAGCATAGGCCGACTACTTGAAGAGATATTCTTGGAAACAATGTGTATCAAAATTAAACATTCGCGAGTTCGCTTTTTATACAGCCAAACATGCCCGTGTATTACTGAACTAGAACTACTTTTATATTTGACTAATGAAAAAGTACAACGTATTTGATTTGTTAACCGAAATGCTAATTGGATGCAAACCCCCAGAATTTCCACTTCAAGCAACAGAAGATATGTGAGACTCCGAGAGAGCAAAGCCTCCTTCAATTTTCTTCCCAATTTTCTGGCTATTTAATTCATACAGTTGGAGTAGCTCATACAAGTATTCACTCGTTAGTTAATTGCGTTTCTCTTGTAAAGGGCCATAAGGACAATTTTGGGGGCGGATTTTTCGACCTTTAGTTTTTCGCTTCGCTATTTCAAAACGCGAGGGAACTTTTCAAAAGGTACAAATTTAGTTTTAGAGCAACTTACTTGTTTCCTAATGACAGTCACCTTAACGCTATGTCACGTCACATCTCGGTGCAAGCCCATTTCAAATGACATGATCACAACTTATTTCATGTGACAATACATATTCATTAAAATGGGTTTGCACCGATATGTGACTTGACAGAGCCTTGAGGTGGTGTCATTGGGAAGCGTATTAGCCCTTCGAAAAATTCCATCACGTTTTGAAATAGCGAAGCGAAATATATTGTATGATCCTTTTAGTTTGATTTTTTAAATACGTTTGCCGGTGTTGTGATTAAAAATCTTACCGAATCAATATTTGGAAAATAGCGTTAAAAATTAATTCACCTTGTTTGCAATCTTCGGTAAATTTGTTAAATGGTTGGTTGTCAAATTAGACAAAACTAAAGTTATCTAGTGTTTAACTTTTCAAACGTTTAAAATTGTGGAGCTTGAAAAAACAGAACTTCTGAAGTCCTGAACTGTGCATTCGTGTTTGCAGAGGTGAGTTTGTTAATCACTGAAAACTGGCATCCACGCCATAAGTTTTGTTAAATATAATATTAAAATGTTTGATTTTGTCATTTAACGGTACGGTTTCATCCATATTTGTTTGATTTGGTTGGCAGATTGAAGATCATTTTGTCAGAATACATAACTTATAAATAATATAAAATGTGGAAATTGAGTGTGTTCGTGGCGATGTTAGTACTGACAACAGTGCATTCATTGCATTTCCACGTTGTTTGCAAAGGGAAAGAAACCCACATTGCTACGAAAGTGATCGGTACGAATCAATCCTGTGCCCGAGATTACATTACCTGGCAAATAAAGGTTAGTAGACTGGTTAAATTAGAAGAAGTTTTAATTTGTTTATTAGGTGTTCAGAACGTGGAAATCTTCGATCCTGGAACTGGAGATTACTTACCATCCAGCCCTGAAATTGGGATTAACATTACTCTTTGTGATCCCCGTAACAAAGTCACACATACTTGTCAATCATCAGACCAGACCATTTGCCTGCATACGAATGCAACAACCAAAGCCACAGGCCTACGGACGGTGAGCATTTTATTGTATGACGTTAGTAAGCATTACATCATCACTCATAATTACGTCATAAACAACTATTTTGTTTCCAAACAGAAAATCACCTTGGATATAGTATTTGAAGATTATGATATTGAGTATGCCTATCAAGAACAACTGAAAATTGTGGCGCAGAGGGACCAATTCATACACCAACTGATTGAAAAAATATTACATAAACGATCTTGGAGAGGAAACGGGGTAAAAACAATTCAGATTTAGAAACAATCTTGATTGAATTTAGTCAGGTAATTGAAGTAACTGCTACGTTTAATCTTTTGGTTGCAGACTTCGAAAGAGAAAGTCGCAGATATCGTTCGTAGTACACACACTGCGGTATGGTGGCTCCTTTTGTGTCTAGTTCCAACTGTGGTGATATGGATTTTGTATAAGAAAAAACGAGTCGGACTTGAAAGGACACCACCCAGAGTACCGAAAAGACGACCAATTAAAAATTCAAACCCTCCCAGACGATATTTTACAAAGTCTGGCAGAGAGGTCCGACCGCCCGTCCGTTTGATTACTGAAAAAGAATAGATTAATATTAAGATCATTTCAGCTTTCATTCATCAAACTTTTCGTAGCTTACTCAACCTTTTACTATATGTAACGTAATGTATTTGAATTTTTCTACAACTTGTCGGTCATTATTGCCAACTCAGCATTTTCAGGAGTTTGCATTAGGATTACAGTAGGTGGATGCTATATTTTGTGAATGAAATGATAAGCTGTACTAAGAAATTATAATATTTTTATGCTAAAGGAAAAGTATTTTAGATTGTACTTGGGAACTTTTTAATTTTGTACGTCTCAAAGATATTCAAGGGATTTTGCTCACCAACATCCCCTTTAGATGGGCTTACAAGATTCCATGTAACCATTAGTTTAAGAGTTTAAGCTTAAACTTGTGATGTCGTAGAATTTCATGTTCGATTTTCAATTCACAAGTCAATATGAAGGTAAAATTCATCGTGAAATCATGTCAGTTTTGTATATGATGCTAATCGTAAGACAAGTTTTTTTATTGACGTCATCACGTGCAAACTAGTTAGACAGAAGTAAGACTTTTACACTGGTATCATTACTTTTTCCGGAGATTTTATTGACAGCATGCTTTACAACCCAAATGTATTTAAGATGAGCTTTGATTTTAATAAGGATAAAATGGTTTACAAATTCAGTAATATTTTAGTAATTACACACTATACAATCCTATTAGTTTGTTCAGCAACTACCACAGTTTGGGGTGCAAGCAACGGTCTACTTTTATTGGTAACTATGTACATATTTAAGGTAAGGTAGGTGATACATATATTTATATTAAATATGATCAATTATAAATCTCCTTATTTTGTATGTGTGCAGTAGTGTGACATAAAGCAAACAGTAGCAAAGACCGATACGTAACCTTTCCAGTTGACCAAGCCATGATGTTCAATTTTATACGATAGAGATCATTAAAACTAGAGGAATGTCACTTTAACATTTTTATCAAAGCGAAACATTAATCTTAGCAAGTAGCCGTAAACATAGACACATTCTTAAATAGCCTTAAGTAACATTATGAGTAAGCTGATAATATTGTAACAAAACTGAAAGCAAACGGAATATTTAATAAAAATATTGCACAAATAATTAGTATTGTTTTCACCTTTATTTCTAATGCAGTGGCAAAATTAAGCCATCCGTGAACTAATTAGTTTTTCCTCAATAAATCCTATATCCGAGCGCTACATCTGTACATTCCCGTGGTTGATGTTTGAGGTGACACTGAGCATCTGTTGAAACTTTACGCAGCGTAACTAATTAAGCAGATTAGCTAAGTAGAGCATAGCATGTAACATGAAACCAATATTTACCAAATATCCGAGTTGCTTACTTCTAAACGAGGTTAGGTATTGTTGAGTGACAATTACATTACAAAGTAAGATACTTTTGAAAATTGACTGGTGCAAGTCACCAGTTACCACGGGTTAGATAATTTAGCGCTGACACCGCAGCATATCCACTCTTCCAGCTCCCATGTCGTAAGATTTTATGCCATGCTTGGTAATCGTTGGACATCGGAGGCCATCAGGACATCGACATTTGCGGTTGACGAGGAATTCAGATCCTTTCTCACTTAACGTTTTACATGTGTCACCCACTCCACACATTGGAAGCTGAAATATGGAGGTAAAGATTATGTTCATGAGTTTTGTATATTATACAGAAAGTCACCATCACAGTTTACTGACCACACCAAGTTATCAGTCAATCAGTTCAATACAGGATTATATACAAACTGAAGTTTGTTAACCTTTGAAAATTGACTAAGGTTGAAAGGTTGGTGTTTTACTGGTACATAATATTTTCTTCTACATTTACTTATGTAGTATGTAATATGTAGTAACGCATTATGTAAACCTGACCACAACTTGTCTGATGCAGTGAAAGGTTATATAAAAGTTCATTTACGCTAAAAGTAGATCCTGATTAGTAGTTACGATTTGATTAGCACGCTATAGGACTTACCAGAGCACAGGTGTAGGAAAATTCCACTGCTTCGATGTCTGGGTCGGCTTCACCCCAGTTTTGGTGTGCAAGAACGTAATTGTGGTCTACTGGGCACACACAGTGAAGACGATCTACTTTTGCAAAAAGTTCATCCGTACTTTTTGAGTATTCCATCCGAGTGCTGTATGCTCCCTGGTTTTGTTCGCAAGTTGTGAGAGACGGGGGTCTACCACAAAACTGAAATTCAAAAAGCATCATGCTTTGTCACTTCCATCTCTATCTTTGACGCGCTGATCTAATGTTTAGCTGACCCAACCAGAAAAAAGGTTTTTATTCATAGACAACAAAAACAAGCTGAGAAATAGTATCAACTCATTTTAAGCATCATTGCCTTTAGTTCATAGAATTAGGAATTTTAACCAACGCATAGTTTCGGTTTTTACTGATGGGTTTGGTCGTTGCTACTGGTTATAATACTTGGACAACTGGCTTTTGAGCTTAATACTGGATGTGAACCCATGGAAATTATTTTTGCTCCAAAAACACTGCGGTTTGTTCATGTTACTAAATAATGTGTTGACAACCGTAACTGATTCATCCCAAGTGTAAAGTGTTGAGTCAGGTTTCAGCCAGTGCTCATGAATACCGATGATGTAAATATGAGTAGGAGTTAGCAAGGTAGGAGTTTTCATACATAAATAATATAATAACTTTCGAAGTTTATCACCGTTCTAGAAACAGACCTAATCAACTGTACGTGTTTCTGAGTATCAGTGAAATCTGATCTGAAATTACTAAAATGTAGGTGTTTACTGGAACTGGAATGCTCTTGTTGTAAAATACAAAATTATATGAATTCCTACATTACCCCCAAAAAAGGGTTTTCATATTTTCATACTAAAGCTTGAGACGTAATCTCATTTATTTTTTATTACTAAACCGTTATACGTCAGCGCAATCTTTCACAAAGCCGAAAACTAAAATAGCCTCAACCTTTACGTATTTATGCTAGGAAATAGAAAGCCAGCCGTTTTCCTTGAAAACATTTCCCAGACTTGAATGAAACCGTCACTTACTCAATCACACCTAACGCGTTTCGTACAAATCCAAGTTTGGTGCAGAGATGTTATACATACATACACACAAACTTGACTCTTTCTCGGAGCAAAACCTACGTCTAGAGAACCTCCACTTCCGAGTGTTCTCCATTAATGTGATGAGGGAACATGAAAAGGATTTTTCGCTATTGCCGAATGAAAAATTATGTTTTTATACTTTGTATCTCCACACGCGTTGCCTTTCCACTGTAAATTGGATCTTGTTTTCTACAGATTTTGGGGGGCTTAGTTTATACTTATCCTCTTGTATAGTCTATCGCACATAACTTCTTGAGCCGCTGAATGAACAGCAAGTTTTGTATGCAACAACGGTGTTTAATAACAATCATTCGTGTTATATAACAAGTTGAATACAAATACAGCACAATACTTTCTCCCTCCTCTTTGGCGCTACAGCAATTGAGCCTAATGTTGAGCCTAAGTAGCTCCTTCAGTTAAGTGTTTTGTAGCTCAGCCACCGTTATGAATGAATAAAAAGATCGGCAATTCAGAGGAAACAAAATGCGATTGTAAGAACAACAATAAAAAGCAAAGGCTAACCCAGGAAAAGGGAAGCCTTGCTCATTCACTCAAAATAAGTGTTGCTAGTTTATATGCGGATGAAATTGATAAAATTCTCACGTTTACCAAAAACTGGGCTCATCTAAAATACGTACATGCGGAAAGGATCTGAAGAAATGGGCGAACGTCTAAATATGCCTGGATAATATGGAGCATGCATAAAAGAGTGGGACGACCTCTCGTACAACAAGAGTCATTTTTCTTTCACACTCTAATAGATGTGTTGGGATAGTTCGCAAACTTTCTGGTGGGAAGTTAACATGCAAATAAATTATAATATGATACTTGCTCAGAGTTGGGGAGGAATATCTCGCGGTCCGGTTTCTATTTGCGTTGCTACTAGAGTCTCCCTAATTTACAGCGTGGGCTACAGGCTTTTATGTTCCTAATACATAATTATTCTTTGAAGCTTTGTCAGACGAAATTAAAGTGTATAATCATCTGATAAACATATCTTCCGAGAAAGAAAAAGAGTTACCATAGGTGCGAACCTCGATACTGTTATTTCATACTTTACTTTATTCACTTCTGCGTATACCCTAGAGAAAACTTTTGAAAACAGGATAGTCAGGTGTGATTTTCAATCTCAAGTTGTAAGTTTTCGTGATAATTAGTGCTTACGTATTCAAACCACGAATTATGGCTTAAAGAGAAAGTTTTCCTTTAACCAAATGAATTTTTAGCTCCACCCACGCAGTTCATTGATTTCTGGTTTTGAGCAAACAGGACGTGATTAGGTTAGCTTACTAACTGACTAACTAAATAACTGAGTAACTTGAAACTATCAATTTATCTTTGCGATTTGTAAGTGTCATTGTCTTGTTTTAAAATTCATTGATTGGGGCGTCTTGAGACTTCCAAATCTTTCCTGGAACCATGTCAAGTTGTGTAATTCAGCATTAAACATGACTGACATTCGTCATTACGGGATCTTACATCTGGTTTCAGACTCACGAAGCTGTAATTGACGTTCCGTTAACCACAAGCAACCCATATCACGGTGGGTTAATTTCCCGTCAAATCCCATCATATGCTTGAACACAAAAAACTTGTGCTTTTATAGCATAAAATTATTTTTGAACCGTGGTTGCACGTTGACAGACTCCTGGGAAAAAGGTTACGCACGGGCATGGACTTATTTTATAAATATCTACCTCTTTCCATTCACCTTGAGTTTTTGCATCGTCATCAGCAGAAACATTTTGAAAGTAGTTCTTTATGTATTTTAAGTTGAGCGTCATTGTGTCTCCCTTTCCAATGTGAATGAATTCTCAAAAACACAATAAATATGCTACAAACGCGAACAGGTATATTCGCTCCAATCCTGCATCAATGTGACATTCTGCCAATCTTCCAAAGAAAACATTTCGTTTTCAATGAAAAAAGTTAGGAATGAAATAAGTCAACATGGAAAGAATGCGCACTTCGATCATGAAAAAGCAGCGACAAAAGGAAAGTCAACAGTTGTTCAATATTTTAAAGCACGAATTGCTAAAAAGAATTGCTTCCTGTTGGCATTTGTACACATGAACGCCACCGTCTAGAGCATTATCAAAAACATTCTGAGCACAATTTGCACTATTGAGCTGTCGTATTTGCGCTATTTCCGTCTCTCACACTTTAATAAGCTACCTTGTGTATCGGGGTCTATTTAACGGTGTTCCTGAAAATCCAAAGTACATTTTCATTTCGGATGAATAGTGAATGGCAGTCCAAACTGCATTATGCTAAGGCTGAAATATTACATCAATAGTAACACACTTAACTACAACTACACCAATAAACGGTAAAAATAGATTTTGGTTCACACCTGCAGCCCGTTCCATCTTGATTCCAATTTGGGAAAAGTCAGTTTATCAAAATCAATCCCATTTAGTCTAAACTATAAACTGCATTGTGTAAATATCAAAAACAGGACAAAGTTGAGAGGTCCAGCGTTTACTAATACGGTGTGTATACTTTAATAAGTTATATGTATGCTACATGCTCTATGGCACATACTATTATCGTACAATCTAACTGACGAAAGGTGAAAAGGTTTCCTTCAAAATGGTGGTTTCCCTCTGGCAGCATGATTGCCAAGTTTAGATTAGATTATCCAGTTATTCTGGAATTCTTTCTTAGTCGTATCCAAATCGTGCGAATTGAAATTGAGAATCAATGGTTAGCACCGTCAAAATTTTCTTATATACTTGTATCCACGACTAATATCCTAGAAGTTGAAAATGCTTGTATTGAATTGGTGTAATCATCCTCCATAACATGTCGCAAATGATACTCACTCCGATTGCGACATATCACACGATAGGAATAATCAATCCAAGAAATTTCCCAATTTCTGACATCATTCCCTATTCCTAACGACATGCTCATCGGGGAAAGAAAAGTGACAAACTTTTCATACATATCACAACTCAACATTTTACATCATACATGGCAACGCAATAACAAGTAGCAATAAAATCACGTCACGTTGTGCTACCACGACAGCCGAAAGAGAGCAACTATGATAATAAAATTTTAGCGTTTGCACAAATAGTAGGACGTCAGAGCAAGTAATATCCTCACATGTCCTGCCCAATTAAACAGCCAAGAAATTTATGGAGAAAGTACAGAGGCCAATTCCCATTTCTCAATAAAGACATTCCCAACATACTTCCCAAACTCTCATAGGAGTCTCGTGCATCTCATAAATAAATTGATGGTTTCCTTTAGTTGCCCCTGGTGTGGGACTTGGCTACCTACACTGGCTACTTTCTAACCCATTTATGGTATGTATGTAATTCAATTACAGGACTTCTTGGGACATAATAAAGCCATAGATGACACTATTATTATCTTGTTTTAGATACTTTCACTTGAATATATAAGAAATCTACACAATGTTCTGTTTATATACCACTCAAGAATCCTAGCTGTCATCATCATTTATTCAAGTGTGAGCACATTTAACTCGTAACCATAACAAAGGAAATTAAAGGGCCACTAGCGGAAATCCTGAGTTCGCTCCTCATTTCAAAAAAAGTTTTATGCTTGTTAAAGGGATTATAACCGTAGAAGTGTTTAATCGTGAATATGTATAAGCATGTCCCATTAAAGCGTATTTATGTAACTAAAAATGGGCTCTAGTGTCATGAATTATGAACTGGAATAATAGAGTACGTTGAATATTTGCAGAGTTATTTTCGTCCACAAATGTATAGCTGTTGAGTTTTTACCCACTGGTGATCAATTCTTGTTTGATCTTTGATACTTGTTTATCATCGTCCTCCACTGAGATTATATGACGTGGTTATTTCTTGTGACGTTGAGATTCACCCAAAAAATTCGTTTTGACAATGACACGAAATATTCTGGATACAAGCAAGGAAAGCGTATTGCGTAGAAGCTAAAGTGTATGTCTGAACTTTACCTTGTACTGATCAGATCCTTGTGTGACGGAATGGCCATCTTCGGAATCCCAATTCATTGGACACGAAGGAAAACCAGATGGACAAGCACACAGACGTTGGTAATTGATTCCTCGAACGTTTGCTTGCAAATATCCACATATCGAGTCAGGGGCGCAGATGGGTGTTTGTAACCCCTAAAAAAATATTACACCTTTAGTTATAGACTCTTATTGCAATTTGATGCTTGAATAGATCTCGTTTAACAGCCTCTTGTTTCTCACTCCCAGGGAATCCTCCGTGACTTTGCATTTCTTTGTGTTTATGAGAAATTGGAGCTTTTCACACAGTTTCTTAGAAACTTTATTCAAGCATCATGTAAACTATGACGTATTCAGTATTACAAGGCGATATAGAACGAGTGAAAATTTATTCGTTTTGAGTACACAATGGGTGCTTGTAAAAGTTATCTAATCTGTTCATTTTAAAAATGGAAACCCATCGAACATTCCCATTTGTATTATTCATGTTAGTGGTCTTATTTTTATTTGCTTCGCGTGTAAAAAGTTTCTCTGTTTCTCTAAATCAAACAATAACAAAAGGAACAGTGAAGATTGTTGAAACAATTAAGCATTAACAAATAACTGCACGTGTTCCATTTGTGAAACTTGTTCCGTTCTTACGGATTGAATTTTTGATGCAACCAATGTACGTACTTGCATTTTAATGGAACACATTCAAGAGCATAATCAAATTGATGGGTATCATGTAAGCACAATAGTGAGTAGTGCAGTAGATGAGTCCTATGCATATGGATGCCAAATCTTGACGATTGAACGGAATGTCAGCAGCAATTTTACAAATTAAACTTTTTCATTGAATACAAAAACCAACAATGTGTAATTTTGACACGAATGACGCAGTAAAACATGATTCTAAAAGCGTATCGTAATTCTTTACAATACTTTATTTCTTTTTTACAATAAATTTACATAGGAAAGTCACCAATGTCCTATCTGTCCTTTTGCCCTTTATTTGAAATGAAATGTCATGAGCCAGAACAGCAAAGATGCTATTGCCTTTCGCAATTTGACGTATGCTACTAGGTTAATAAGCCTAAACAATGTATGGATTTCCAAGCCATGACATGCCGTATCTTTCCAACAGTTCTCGACTGCTATTGAAATTGATGAAGGGCAACATTTGAGAATGCTTCAGCATTTTGCTTTCTTCGACTTTCGATGCGAGGGCGGACATTGTCATTCTTGAAAGCTTCCGTATTTCTATTCGTCATCTAATATGATTTTGTATGAAATTTTACAAGGTTTGTAAACAGCTAGACGGTTCAGCAGTCGCTAGTTGCTGACAAGTCTACAGACAGGGGTGAATTGGACGTGTGATAGCCCAACCTCAGTTTACGCACACTATTTATATACCATACACGTTTTGTGGAATTTGTGAAGCAAAGAAATTGTATTAAATTGTAAAATCTTACCCTTTCGTCGACTTTGTAAGTCACTTCGTTTGTCTGCAAATACGATCTTGCCTCCGTCGGACTTTTTTCCAGAAGTGTGAAAAATGCATATAGACTCATTCTCATGAACCAAATAGAGACGCCCATTTTGATTTGAACTGCGGACACTAATGTGTAGGTTGATGATCTACAACTTTGACTCTGTCAACCGGATATTTTCTGTTGAAATTCTGTGAGACAAACAACATTAAATTAGTCGTAATGCAATCATATTATTAGTTAGAAACGCTTCTACTCCACAACCTCTGCACCATTGTGCATGTTTAACTTTGTAAGATTAAATTTGCCACCATCTTTTTATCAAATTTTCATTCCTCTTTCCACGCATTAAATTTCCCTTAAATTGGCTTGGCAGTATTGTCAAACGCCATTGAATTCTCCTATTTCCTCTCTAGTCAGTCAAGGATTAAGCCCTGTCCTGAATGAATGCGACGCACATCAATATTATTGAATCTATCCTCCCCCGCTTGAATCTTTTTAGTCGGAAAGTTTATTGTGGCTTCCTAATTCCAAATATAATGGGACTTCAAAAGCTACTTTCAGACATTAATTATGTCTTAAGCTATCTGCTGTGAGCTCCCAGTTGCAATCTCACTTCGCCCCATGTAGAGTATTATCTCAGCCTATCATGATGTACTTTAAATAGAACATCGTCTACCACACCAGTACATTACCATCCTACCTTGAGAAACTTTCTCTGACAAAAGATGAAAGAAACAGTTTATAAAATAAAAATTATCATGCTACCTAAACTCTTTCTAACACTCTTTCAATATAGCTCTTTTTGACTTGCATTTGATGCTTGAACTTTTTCTAAAAAAGATTGGTTAGTAACAAAAGAACTAGAAACAACTCTCAGAAATCTTAGATGCCGTCATCAGTATCTCAAACGTATGTGTAATCGACATTTCAAGCATTCTCTAGTTGTACTACGTTCCTCTTTTACATATAAACTTGCATGAAAGGGGCTATGTGAAACACCGTCTAAGAAAACTTTCTCCCTGCTTCATGCAACTCAACCGCTCAGTCATGCATAGAAAAGAAATGTAAAGGAAGAATTACCAGTATGTTTCCCACGACGTTAACCACTGCAAAGGTATTCTGCAAACACTTCGTAATCTACTCCCAACTTTGATGACTTAAAAGCTTAATTTCAGCAGCTCCAGTTACAAGACAAATTTGAATGCAGAAAGGAATGCGAAATCTTCAAGGGGAAGAATCAAAAGAGTTTTTTTTAATTTATGGAGATAAAAAGTTATTTTTTTGGGAACATTCAAGAGGAAGCCAATTAGATAGCAGTTTCTACTCTATTCGTGCTTACCCTTAAAGATTGGCAAGTAGAGTGGGGTTCAGGAGAGAGGAAACAAATTTGGAGGAACGAACGAATCGCCGCGGTGCTGATATGTGGAATGAGGAGCTAACAAGTGAGAATACCATGAATTTATGGAAGACTCCCCATGTGTGTGGGTTGCTTTCCACTGCTGGATTGCATGTTCATTTGAGCTACCGTTTGCTTGTTGCTTTTGCATATTTTCACACACCTACACAAAAACAGACTACTTGCACTTTCCACGCTTACTCCTATAGTTGTTTTGATGCGCAACGAAAGCAGAAGCTGGTGCGGATTGGAAAGCATTGCTTTACATG
>JAQGAP010001155.1:0-22376 GCA_034697805.1 Orchesella bifasciata | reverse complement strand
CGAATCATGCCTGCATTTGAAAAATGGGGAACAAAATCCTACCAATCTTTGGGTATTGAAATCTCACTCACTGTCGTCAACTTTTATGTGGTTCGACGCTGGCTCAATCCGTGTACATCTGGCACTCCCCTATTTTACCTACTTCCGGAATGCTTCAACGCAAATCCGAACGTCAGTTGGAGTGTTGAATCCCTAGCGATTCTTGCTGGAATATGTCTGTTTCTATTGTGGATAGTTGGGGACATGGTTGGTGGTTTTATGTTTCAAAATGTGGAACTGTCCTTCATCCAGAGTGCTTGCATTGTTGGCTATATCAAGGACCTTGGTCATGCGTTAGAAAAAGGTGGGAATAAAGATCCGAAGCTAATATTTCACTATTCACAACTTCAAATTCTGGAGCAAAACTACAACTGGATTCAGCAAGATGCCCTCATTCCACTCGTGCTGTGCGACTCGTTCATAGCCATAATTACTGGGTTGTACATGATAATCGCGTTTGGAACAGAAGCTTCAGCCATTCGTTTAATGTTTTTCTTCACTGTATTTAATATTGGGTTTTTCGACGACTTTGTCCGGTTTGGGATGCATGCAGCTGTGTACACGCAGTCGTCTCAACTTTTGGACTTTATTAGGAAAACCGTGCTTACTCGTACATCACGAAGTAATGGACGCAGTCTAAAGGAATTAAAAAGGTATACAACATCCCTCCGACCTCTTAAAGTTCGCATTGGAAGCGTCAACTATGTTGAAACGCTGACTCCATTTGTTTTTATGGACTTTTGTGTCCAGCAAGTTGTCAGTTTACTTTTGATTCGTTAAGCGAAAAGAAAAAGTTTGCTTGTGGTTTTATCCATACCAAGTATAGAATTTGGGAAGAGAAATAACTAGTCAGTCACACTTTTAGAAATAATTTAATAATAATAAACATTTTAATTCATGTAAAATTACTACTTGTCTAACATTTTGACTGCATTGAGCTATTTTATTTAATCTGGACATAATTATAATTATAAACGCAATAAACCTTTTTGAGCTTAAAACTAAACTATATTTAAATTGTGCTTCCTCAAGTTAACGCAACGTCCAAGAAGGTTCCAGGCTATTTCTATAAATATTTCATACACAAAAATGCGTAATAATTGATAAGACTAAACTGCTTTTGCGTTGGCAAACATAACAGACATATTGATTTTGATTCAATTGATTTTTTTCCACAGAACCTTCTTCAATATTGTAATACCTGGCAATGTGGAACAAGTGCCAAAAATGCTAAAATTTTAAACACATATGAATGAAATTCAATTACTTTTTTCAATTTATTTTTTTGCATCAGCCGACGAGACTAATGCCAAAAATAGTTCATCCTTTTCGTCGTACTTAACGTATTATAAAAATGTAAATTTTAAGTTAGCTTACGATTAAAGTTGTCAACATTTCTCTTCATATGAGAAAACATTGGGTTTGGACAACTAGAACTAATGTTTTATTATCATTTTCACTAAAATTATCATTTATAATTATAATTACTATTGTGCTTCATTGCAGCCTGAATCTGATTCCTGCAGTAGTTCCACGGGATTATATTTCCTCAACAGTTTCCCCTTGCATTATTGTTATAATTTTTTGACACGTGTATAGCAAAAACTTCATCAACTTCGTCACACACAATGTGAGGAATCCAATCATCCTGACGTAGTTCTAACGATGGAAGATTTTCCAGAATGCTTTTTACTTGCTCTTCAGATATCTAGAATTTAAAAACAGCAATAATAATACGATTCCATATGAAAAATTAATCCTTCTATAAAATTCAGCAAAATAAAATGGAATAACTTGCCAATTCGTCATGAAACACGATTATGTTCACGTCAATGGAAGTATCCAAATGGATGTGTCCACAGAAATCCGTATTCGTCTTTTCACTAATATTCTGAGAGGGAATCATCCGAGCACCCCAAATCATAATGGTTGTGGGCACCTTCCGAAGTATTTCCAATCCTAGTTTTAGCAACGAGTAGGAAAGAGTCAAATGCCACCTTCGTTTGTTGACAGGTGAGCCAGGGCAAATATTGGCGGTTTTCTCCACAACGGGAATGCTGATATCCTCTTCCAATTTAAGAACTATAGGGTAGCCCTCATTCAATACATCGACCTTTAAAGCGTCATAAATAATCTCAACTTAAATACTTTAAATAACAAATGCTAATCACCTAAGCAAGTTATCTCGTTACCAATATGAATGGCTGCTTCCAGTCCATGGCTGGGTTTTCTTGTATAACAGCATCGGACAACAATTTTCCAATGGATTTAGTAAATAATTCACAATTCATCCTTTTATGGAGTTGCAACTCTTGAAAAATCCTCGGGCTCCACAACATGCATGCTTTGATTGAAATTGAAGATTTTCTTATTAGAGATTCATTAGTGGAGACAGGTTCAAGCTCCGGGCTTCTACCTTCTTGTGTAACTTCCACAATGAATTCATCATTTGGTTCATGAGGACTTGAAGCTAGCCCGTGTAATTGCGGCGGGGCTATTGGAGCACTACTTTGTAGATCCCCGTTGTTATGCATTCTCGTAATATGCTGTTTCAGACCTAGTCCAGATTTGTAAGATTTCCCACAAATGTGGCACAGGTAAGGCAATTCGTCTGTACAAAAATTGGGGAAGCCGAGGAGAAATAATTAAGAATAATCAAATAATGAAGGAAACTTGTGTTAAAATTAATAAAAAGCTTACTCGAGTGAACTGATTGATGTTGGAGAAGATGAGTCGAAAAATAGGTGGCGTAATTACATTTTTCACAGGTGTGAGGTTTAGGTTTATTCTGCGTGTATCGGCATGTTAACTTTAAATGATTTATTTGCAAGTGTTTTGTTTTTAAAAAATTATTACAATGTGGACATTGCACCCGCTTGTCACTCATTCTTGAGGTTAAAACTGTTTCAATTCACAAGAATTATTTACATTAAATGAACTATTTTGATAACCTCAAGCTCAACAACTCCATTTTTATTTAGGAACAGGAATAAAAACCTTATTCGTCAGTGTCTTTACAATTTTATCAAATTAAGCACTTTACAGGCAACCAAAAACAGCATTTGTATGCATAAATGTAGATGACCATAAAAACGCAGCTGAGATACTATGTAAATAATTGTGTACTTTACTTAATGTACATGCCGTGTGATGTAGACTCAAAAGTGTAAAGAGTGAATATACAGACTCACTTTTATCCTGTACTGAAGTCAGCTCTGGAGGAAAGCGTAGGATGAATATACTATCGCACGCTAGCTCAACCTAAGATATTTAATTTCACAACTCCAACAATGTCTTGCTCAGTCAAAATGTTGAGATCTTAGAGTGCGTTCGAATAGGGCCGTCCAAATCAAATGGAACGCAAAAATTGGCATTTTTTAATCTTTGACCCAGTTCTCACGCTTGTGTTACGTTGTCCTAAACACACTCTTTCACGAAACGTAGTGTAAAGTTAGTTTGACAGTTTACATACACCATGTAAACGTGACAGATGTTTATATTCGCATACATCCTGAATACATCCCGAAAGAAAAAGAGTGAATAAAGCATTTAGTTTACGATGAAACCAGCGAATAAACGTCTACCACCGGTTCACCACAGTTTGGTCATACTGTATTCTTTTTGCTCTTATTGCGGAGAGCTACGTTGCATGTCAATGCATGTATTTACAAAAATTGACACAAAAAACGTTCTAGCCATGAGAAAACGTATCGTGAGTTTTAATTCAACCGAAACTGTAAATGATGCGCTGATGATAAATTTTCCACATATATTACACCATTCATCGTCAGTAACTTCGTCAGTCCGTGATGATTGCTTCACATCACAATCATCACGGAAAGACAAAAGGAAAGGAAGGCAATTTTACTAACCAAAAAATTCTGAGTAAGGTAAAATTCGCATTTCCAGTTTCAACGCCTATTTATCCACTTATTTCCACGAAACGTTTATCACCTAATTTTAAAAAATAACATTGTCTTTTATCATCCTTATTTTACCTTCAATTCAATATTTTACAAAGAAGAATGAAACATGAAAATGAAATTTAGTGTTTTCATAAACAGATTACATATAGTTGCGTAGGATTTGGTGGATGTCTTATGTATGAGTGCAAACAAGCCTATCGTAACGAACACTAAAATATGGCAATGTTGCAAGAGATTTCTGCTAGTTGATTACACTACAACAAATACGTTCTTGAAAAAACTGTCTCTAACAAAATGGCTCTTTATCGTATAATTTCATATCATTACCATTTATGTTTTCATTTCAAAATTGCAAATTAGCATTCCTTTCAATTGGGGATGCTAAATTACATGCCATAATTGCGGAAAAGCAATTTTTAAATAATTAAGATGATTTGAATTGAGTTGACATACGAATGTGAGGTTGTATTTTCAGTTACCTACATTACCCGTATACTTGTATCTATTAACTAACTAATTTATCTATCTATGCATGGTTTCACGAGTGCTGCAATTTTCAGAATTTTTTATAAGTGTTATGAAACACTAGTAAAACGTTGGGTTCCCATACAAATTTCAACCAAATATCATTTCATGATTTGCCCCACAAAGAGCAACTAGAAAAGGTTTTTTACTTTTTTGTAATAAATTTACAACTTCTAGGTTCATATCCCTGAAAGCATGCTTTCCAAGCATTGATTGGATTTTCTATTTCACAAATGATTTTAGATGTAAAAACTGTTGCTGATTAACATGCATATAGTTCTGGTGAAAATCCTGTCCTCGCTTGTTTGCAAAACCAACTTTTTGTCACAACCGTCATGTTTTTATGGGTCGTTTTTAATGAAATATACAATAATATTTTGGAAGAAATAAGATTCAACATTATTATCATAAGAAACCACACAAAAAGCTAAGTATCTAACATATCTAATTGGTTTAAAGAATATGGGTTTTAAAATATTAGTTAAAATTTCATCAATTTTGGTTTTGTCCACTAGCCCACTCTTAATGCAGTGAGATATTGGTTGAGTACTTTTGCACTAATGATAAGCGGATAAAATATTAGGAAGATTTTAGAATGAGCGACCGATAGAAATGAATCGCACAAAAAGAACAGCAAGGAAGCTTGCAATGCTTCAGGAACTTGAAGATGATGAAAAGAGGAAACTGAAAGCTGAATTATTTTTTCTGGTAAATATGATTCGATTTGTAAAATACTCAATATAACATAACTGTTGGGAACGCATGAAGAATCACACTCAGCTCCCATTTAAACGTTTGATGAACATTGAATCCATTCTTGAATGTACTCTACCACAATTTGTATTTGCAACAAGAAAGGTAGACCCGATAGAAAGGAATGTATGGTGTGAATTTAGAGACAAAATATAATGCCTTACTTAGATAGCACGTATGAACAGCATAGACATTGAACTAGCAGCATGCTTATGAGATTATTATAGCTCGCATATTCGTATTTATCCTGTTTTCAACGGAGAATCAGCTCTACAAGACGAGCAGGATAGCATGAAGATGGAAAGCTACAAGATGAGGGAAAAAAGTAGCACACTCCATCAACCTAAAGCATTGATTGACCAACGCCCTTCTTTAACATTGTCCCCTGTAGGCTGAAAGCCAAAATGTTTCCTTCTTTGTGTTCATGATTCCAACACGTATGTTTACGCTTCTGGAAAAATCCAAAGCACACAGACCAAAGGAGAGATCATACCACTGACTATATCTCTCAGCGTCAGTTGAGCTCGGGCCGGTGTGGTGAGGAGAACTAAATTCTCCCACACCGGTCCATATTTAAGTTGAAGTCGTTGAAGTACTTTTTTGTGACTGGAAAAGTAAAATCGGGCTTTAGAACTGATCGCGCTTATGGAAACACATGCAGCTGTGGAAAAACGTGTTCTTAAATGCAAAGAATTGGTTGAGTTAACCTGTTGTGTGAAAAAAAACTGAGAAAAAAAAGAGTACAGAAATAATAGAAAACGGCTCAGTCAGTTAAAAAGTTACTAACTAATAAACTAAATATGTGAGCGGAAAGTGAAACTGGAGAGTTAAAAAATCTAAGCTGTTAAAAAGTGAATGTTCTTAACTGATTGTTTGGCTTAACCGAGTTACGAGCTTGGAATACGAGAACGAAAGAAAGGAAAGGGAATGGTAAGATTTTAAACTTTTAGCTTATTCCCATCCATTTTTAGCTATTTTAAAAACATTTACTTAGCTGTAGTGTAATGCATACAAGCGAACTAATGTTACTTTGATAAGAACACTCTGCATTTAATATACATATTATGATTCTGTTAGTATAAATAGTCGATGGAAAATTCACATTTTTGATTCCTACAAACATGACAAAAACATGATTTACGTTTTTATCTCGAGCAACGAAACAAATACTTGAGAATGGAGGTGTACACAAGACTATTTTCTATGGATGATCATCCAAATTTCTCTGCAATATATGTTATGTTGGTTTGAATTATCCAGACATAATCGAGGTTCCATTATTATGACATTTATTTCTAGCCTTTAGAGCAACAAATTTGTTTGTATGAGTATAAATCATCCTGCAGCTGCAACTGCTACTCAAAAAATGAGTCATACTCTCCATTCCCAAGGAGAGAGCACAAATCACAGTATTTCTTCCATACAACAACCTGCATAAAATTACATGAATTTCGTCGAATTTCGTTAGTTTTCTTCTTCGTGTATTGGCATTTTAACCTGGAACGATTTGTTAGCGAGTGTCTTGTTTTGAAAAATTATTACAATGTGGACATTGCACACGCTTGTCACTCATTCTTGAGGTTAAAACTGTTTCAATTCACAAGAATTCAAATCAAGAACTATTTAAATAAACTCCAGCTCAACAACCTAACACCTTGCAAAAACAGGAATAAAACTCTATTCGTTACTTTCATCCCATTTTTATCAAATTAAGCAGTGTACATGGCAGGGCAAGCAAAAACAGAGCGTTTGTATGCATAAATTTAGGTGACCATAAAAACGCAGATGAGACACTATGTAAATAATGCACTGCACCACTGCAAATAGTTGTGTACTTAAATGTACGTGCAATGCGTTGTGAACTCGAAAATCTAAAGAGTGAATACACGGAGTCGATTTAAATCTTTACCGAAGTCAGCTCTCTGGAGAAGAGCGTGGGATGGATAACCGTTTGCACGCCAGCTCAACCTAAGATATATAATTTCACAACTACAACAAAGTCTCAGATATTTTACATTCACATACACTCCTTCCCTATGTTTTCGTTGATATGGACAGATTGAAAGAGGAGACACGAACAAAAAAAGAGTGAGTAAGGTATATTTAGTTTACGAGGGCGAAACCAGCGTAATATTAGCAATAATCGTCTCCCCCGGTTCACTACACTATAGTCCTACTACACTCTTTCTGCTCTTTTTGCGCAGATATACATACATGTCATGTCAATGCATGCACTTACAAATCACACCAAAAACGTTCTAGCCATGAGTAAAAGAACCCTGAGTTTTAGTTTAACCCAAACTGTAGATGATGCGTTGATGGTAATTATAAATGTTCCACGTTTTTTACATCACTCACGATCAGTAACTAAAAATGCTTCACAATTCACATAGAAAGACAAAACGGGAAGAACGAAACTCTGTCTTGTCTTGTCTTTCATTGTCCCCTTTATCTTTGCTTCAATTTATTATAATTCAAATTTAAAAAATGAAACTGAAATTTAGTATTTTCCTAAATATTAATTGCGTAGAATTTGATGGGTGTCTGAATGATAAACAAGCCTATCCAACAATATGGCTCACTTTATCGTAACATTTAAAATCATTACCATTTATTTCACTTCCAAATTGTTTCCCAAAAAATGGGATGCAAATTAGCATTGCTTTGAAACGGGGATGCTAAATTACATGCCATAAACTGCAAAAATTCAATTTTAAAATATTTTGGATGAGTTAAATTGATTTTTGAGTTTACATACGAATGTGAGATATTCCCTATTTACCTTCATTGCCCGAATGCTTATAATTTATTTATCTATCTATGCTTGAGAAGCATGGTTTCTGGGACGCTGTAATTTTTGGAATTTCTCTTATTAGTGTTAAATAAAACAAAGATTCTTATCAAAATTTCAACCAAATATCAATAGAAAGTTAAATTTCCGCCATTTGCTCCACAAACAGCGACTAGAAAATATTTTTTACTGATTTCGGAATATAGCTACAACTTCAAGGTTCATGTTCCTGAAAGTGTGCATTCCAGCCGTGGATCGAGTTTTTCATGGCATGATTTCCAATGTACTGATTAACATGTATCCTGGGCAATCCCGGTCATATTTTTATTGGTCTCTTTTCATGTATAATGGAAGAAATAATAAAGTTTTGGAAGAAACAATATTCAAAAATATTATCATAGGAAAAACCACAAAAAACCGAGCACCTAACTTTCGTGTAAAGGATATCGGCTTTAAAATTTCCGTTGAAATTTCATTGATTTTACTTTCATCGCAGTGTGATATTATTGAGTAATTTTACATTTGCACAAATCATAAACAGGATAAATTATTAGGGAGATTTTAGAATGTGCGGCAGATAAAAATGATAAAGAGCAGCAAGGGAACTTGCTGTTTCAAGTATTTGAACGATGATAAGAAAGAGAAACTGTGAAAGCGGAATCATCTTTTCTTGTAAAGGATGCGAGTAGTAAAATACTCAATACAACATAACTGTTGGGAACGCATGAAAAATCACAATGGCTTTAATCTTTTATTATCATCCCTGCACTCAGCTCCTGATTTAAAGTTTGATGAATGTTGAATTCATTCTTGAATGCCCTCTACCACAATTTGTATTGCAACAAGAAAGTCAGACTCGATAAATATAATGCAAAGTAACTGCTCTACTTAAATAGCATGTATGAAGAGCATGTGCATTACACTAGCAGCATGCATGATTCTGATAGCTCACATATTCGTATTTATCCTGTTTTTCAAAGAGAGATCAGCTCTACAATAAGAGCAAGATAACATGAAGACGAAGAGCTACAAGATGAGGGGACAAAGTAGCACACTCCACCAACCTAAAGCATTGACTGACCAACGCCCTTCTTTAACACAGGGCCTGTAGGCTGAAAGCCCACGTTTTCTTCTTTGTCTTGATGATTATAACATGTAGATATGTGTACGCTTCTGGAAAAATCTGGAGCACACAGAGCAAAGGAGAGAGATCATACCACTGGCCATATCTCTCAGCGTCAGTTGAGCTCGGGACGGCGTGGTGAGGAGAAGTACATTCTCCCACGCCGGACCATATATAAGTTGAAGTCGTTGGAATTTCGTTTTTGTGACTGATAAAATTGTAAAATGTGTCTTTAAAACTGATCACGCTTATCGATTTATATGCATATGTGGAAAAAAGGAGTTTTACATGCAAAGACTTGGTGGAGTTTGTTTTGTGAAAAAAAAACTGTGACAAAAAGACTACAGAAACAATAAACATCAGTTTAGTCCATGAAAAAGTTAGTGAAACTGAAGAATTGAAAAATCTAAACTGTTAAGAAGTGAATGTTGTTGACTGATTGCTTGGTGACTAGCCCAGTAACAAACTCCTGATGAAGACGGAGAACAAAGAAGCGATAATGAGTGGTAAGATTTTAAACTTTTAGCTCTTTCTCATTCATTTTAAAGCTCTTTTCAAATATTATCTGAAAAAATTAATTAGCCGTAGTGTTATGCATACAATAGGAGTAAAGTTACTTTGATAAGAACATTCCGCATTTAATATACATATTATGGCTTGGTGTCGGGCAGATGGAGAGCCGCTTCTCTAGCCGCTATAAAAAATAATACTACTCACATATGCCTTATTCACTGCACTTCTTCGTTTCACCCTCTTCCAGACACAAATAAATACATATGAATGAAAGGTTTTTTTCTACGGATGATCATTCTATTTTCTCTGCAAACCAGGTCAAATTTGTTACGTTGGTTTGAATTATCATTGAAACGTGATAGAATTGAGTTTCCATTATTTTGATTTCCATTTATTTTTTGCCTGTAGAGCAACAAATTAGCCCATATCAGAATAAATATTGCAGAAGAGGTTTGGCAAATGCCAATGAAGCGGATTACGGTCTGGATACCCGTAATGGCATACAAATTGTTAATATTTAATTCAACAATACGTGTTTTAGTAATCTGCAATTTCCCGTTTTTGGGACTAGTTTAGGAACATTATGAGCTCTTCTCTTTGTTAAAATTGCAATTTTATATAAATCAGAGACAGAAGTAAAGCAAATGGCTCAATTGAATTGTAGTTTGCTTGTTTTCATTTTCAGTTTTCCTCCATCTATAACCTTTTTCCACAATTGAAGCTGACATGGGATATGCTACTCAAGTAGTCGTCAGTTATTCAGGTATGGAAATTTATTTATTTTCTTCCCTTTTACCGCAACAAGGCAATGAACTCATACGTCCATTCCCCTATGTTTGAATGTAAACAATACTCACATTAGCACTGACGCTGATAGTTTGTCAGTTTAGTTCGAAAGGGGTGACAGGTCAAAACTTCATGCGCAAAATATTCCCCCATGTCGTTCATTGAAATCACTGTTTCTTAGCATTCCTTTATGACTCAACAAGGAATCGTTTGTAATATTTTGCAACTATTCGTCCGTGTGAACTCTATTTGGGTTGTGTCATGTAAGGTCACTAAAGTATTTTCCTCCTTTTTGTTTTTCCAGATTTCATCCAAACCTTCAAAATAAAAATGCAGTGATGGTGAGTGATGAAGCTATAAACTTTTTCAGGTATGTCAAACTTCTTTTTGTGCTCACATTTCCCTATCAAGCTTCTGCCAGCTTCTTGCTTAAATAGATTATGTGGCTGATCTGCCCAGCCAAACCTTTTTTTCAGAACGAAATCATCACTCAAATTTTAATTACTCAGTTGCATACTTTCCGTTTTACAACTTGTTGCATGGAAAATAAAGTATACCAAAAATTCTGAGCTAAACAATTAGTATTCATATTATTGTTTACTAAGCTATAAGTAGTGTAGAGATGACATTTTCTTTCAAAATTAGCTGTGATGTATGCTTTTTCATTTAGCACTTTTGCCTTCGTTTTTACTCTAGTAGAAAGTCACTCTAGTCATGACGTAGTCAATACAGGCGCCAGCCAGCCCATTACTTCTGTCTACGTGCAGAAAAACGTGGGGCTCGCTATTCGTAAAAGATTAAGAACCCTCTGATTTATGGCTCACAACACATTTAAAAGATGAGTCAGTGGCTGGATGAATGAGCTGGAATAACCATGATTCGTATGGTCAAGTTGTATATTGGTCTGAGGCGTAATTATTTAAACGCCTTAACTCTTTTACATAGCATGACTGAACGACAAAAAATTTTAACAACCAAAGAAATTGCATTTTTTTCATTGGTGGCGAAAACAAACGACATTATTTGGGGAATATATTTCACCCCGTTCTGCTTGCTTGGCAAGAAGCCATAAACAGGACTTTACTGCTCACTAGTTAAGTGGGTAGTATGCCAAAAAAAATTTGATTGATTCACAATAACCCATCATTAAAATCTATTATTTGATTTGCTCCCATTCTGTGTGCTTTAATTTTTGCTAAAAGCGGAAGTAATTGTACTTGCAATGGATTGTCTGCATGAATGGGAATACAACGTCTTGAGAAGCATGAGCTTATAGTTGACAGGCATGTCACTAAATCATGCTGCAACTTCAACTCAAAAAATGAGTCATGCTCTCCATTCCCAAGTAGAGAGCTCAAATCGCACTGTTTCTTTCATACAACAACATGCATAAAATTACACGAATTTCTTTACCACCTTACGCCAGCTAAAGCATGGGAGCTCAATATTTATCAAACTACATATTATTCGCTTTCTACGACAAAACCACCTGATCCAGATATTTATGATTGGTTCACCATTTAAATAATACGCAGAATGTACTATTTTCATGTTAGCATGCAAAAATCCTACAGAAAAACCTTCAATAGTCTGTATTCATTGAATAACATTAGTAATTCGTTCATTAGATTATTAAAGATACTTTATAATGCAAACACACATCGACATTCTTGAAGGAGAAGCAGTAAGCAAACGCATACTCCAAACAAATAAGTAATTTTAACATTTCAATTCAATGCCCAAGATCTACATAAAGTGAGTATGAATGTATGCTTCAAGTAATATTATACAAACGAAGGAAAAGGGATGTAACTTCCAGACGCGTAATTTTTCATTTAGAAGCCCAACCGTTTTATAAATATGACAGTGATTTTAGAACCGAAATAGTTTTAAAAAATACCGTATACTCATTCACTTGCAAATTCTCATCGTATTGAATGTAACGACTGACTTTTGAAAAATGATCAGATTAGAAACGAATTTCTACGTAAACATTGCGGCCAATATTACAAACTTGTACGATATACTAAATATCTTTGTGTTATGCTTCCAATACAAAAAATACGGGTCATATTTCCTTTCTTTATTCAGACTTACAGAACCTTTATTAAATCTTGGGTCCCATACGTTGGTGCATGTATCATATCAGAATGTTTACTTCGAAGCAATTCCCCCGTTAATGTAAAACAGAAGTAGATGCGTTAGTTTTTTCTTGCAGTTTAGGGTATTGACGACTTATTACAAGAAAAAGTGTTCTGGCTTAGCTAGGCTCGATGCTTCTGGAAGTGGAGAATATAACAAAAAGCAGAGCGTAATAGTAAACGGTCAAAAAAGCAGGTTTTTGTATAACATGCGTTGCTTGACTGTTTTTATGTGGCTTCGCAAAGCTGTGTACACGGCGAGGAAGGAGAAGTAGAGAGACAAACATTCAGGGTGCTGACGAATACTTTTGGAATCTCTTGATTTACTTACTTACCAAACCATTTACTTTTTCCACCCTGTATATCAAGGCAGCTGCGAAATGAGAGTCAAAAATGTCTTTTCTTTGTGATTATGATTGCTCGCCATGCTTTCCTATTAACAAACCACCAGCAGCCAAGAAAGAGAAAAGGCACCTTCACACTCGTGTATTTATTTATATGCAGCGAGCTCCTTCTTATAATTTTTAGAACAGGCATACAGAGGGATGAGCTGAGAGAAATGGAAGAAATGGCAATCTCCTGTTCATTTCCGTCATTATTTAGCCCCATTTCGTTATGTGTTGACTTGATATACACTAATACCTTTATGTGTAAAAATCAACCAAACTAAATAGGAGCAATTTCTTATCGCCGTATTCAAAACAATGTAAAGAAACCCAATGCACAGTTTAATTTGAGGGTGGAAAGTGCCAATTCGAAGAAAATTAGTTTGACCTATTGTTTTGACACCTGACGCGGTCTATTCATCAGTTGCAATACCAAAAGATAAAGATTTATTGATGTACTACAATTATTTTATCAAACGCAAACACACGCCCAAGACCTGTTTGTGCCGGAAAGTGCAAGATGTCTAACATGCATTTAAGATATATCCGTTTGCATGCATATTATCTTACGCTCGCATCTTGTACTTTTTATGTTCCATATTTCGAGTAGTTTATTACGTTGTTGTAAGAAAGCAGAAAGGGGTAAAAACGAGGGGTGCTGAGAAGCATGGTGGAGGAATTTTCCTCCCACTGTAGAACATTATCCCTGTAGCCAAAACACCAAGAGTTTTTTGGTTTGTGGATGTAAGCTTCTGGAAGGAATAGAACTGTGACTCTGGAAAACAGTTTAGACACAAAGAGACAAACCAAATCTCAGTGAATATAGCACGGGATGGGGTGGGGGAAAGACAACTTTAGTAGCCCACACCGTCCCATTATTTCGCTCTCTGTGAAACTTTTCCTTCACAGAAATCAAGTCAACAGTGTTTACATAAAGAAGCATTAATATGTGGTTGAAATATTTACATACTTGCAACCTCCGACAATATCGTAAAAAATTGTACTGTATCGGAAGTAAAACAGTGAAACTATAGTAGTACAAGGAAAAATAACAAACGCGAACGCTATATTTTCAGACTAGATGAATAAATAACACCAGTATTTCGTTTTTTTGTGACAATCCAACGTAAACTGTGTAGTCAACTAAATGGGTTGGAGTAATGTTATGTGCTATTCTGTCAAACATTTGAAACATGTCAACTAGTAAGTGCTTATTATTGGAAACTTATTAGAAATTTGTTCCTCAAATGTGAAAAGTAAGTCATTCAACATGTCAATTAAGTTTTTGGTTTGAATGTGTGCATTGTTTGCTGTTGCAAAGAATTTAATTAAACTGGCACGGCCAATTCATATTCACCTTAATTTAACTGCAACATAGGAAATGCTTTTGTTATAGTTGTATTTTTACCACTGAAAACTGTTCAGCAACCAAAACTGCTTAATATACAAAATGCTAATTGTACGTTTTTCTTAATTCTACCACCAGATTCTGGGCTTTTCCAATGTTCACATTTGCAAGTCTTATATTTGTACTGAGTGGAGTTCTAGATGTCGTGATGATGTTAGAAGATCACAAAAAAACGGAGGTAAGCTTATATTTGTCCTATTATATATGTATATGTCTTATTATTGTGACAACTGTAACATTACCCCATCAGCACAATGGTGAAGAAAAGCCATTGTAATCTCAATTTTTGTTTTTCTAAATAATAATCTTTTGCATTTGTTTGTTTTTTAAGGTTGCTCTTCTTCCAACTGTGACTCAGTCTCCTCCATGACTTGATGACCCAACTTATGAAGTCCCATTTTGTTAAAGGTATACTTAACTTAGTTTTTATTCAACCTACTATTTTATCGTATTGGTGCATAGTTACGTAGCTTTACTCATACAACAATCCTAATTCAAACACATTATCACGGTATTGGAAAAATTTGCATTTGCAATAAAATGCACTTGGATAATTGTGGTCCATATTGAAACTGAACGCTAAAACTATGAGCGGTTAGTGTGCTGTGTGGTGAGTTTCATATTACCGAAAACAATAATTTTCATCGCATTTATCCATAAAGAAAACCAAAAAAATATAACGACTTTTTTGCGAGCATTGAGCGTATTCATTTTATTTCAAACCACCACATAAATAAAACAAAAAAGTCTTTGGGTTGTACTGTCATCTTTGCAAATATTTTCAATGACATTTGTTTCGTTGCTCGTTTTCAAAATGCAAATTTTTATGTTACAGTTGTGGAAATTCGTGACGATGATGCCAACCAAAACTCTTAAATCGATGACAATGATGAGCCCGGATGATTAAATTGCGCAAGTATACCAATGAATTTTACTCAAAATCAGCTTCCTATGCATATTTAAATGCGATTCATTTAAATTAATATCATAAGGTTGGGTGATACATAATTTTATAGCTGGTAAAACAGAATTTAGTGACCGCCAATAATATTAAAGCTTTGAGAGATAGAATCCACCTTATGCTCTTATGTAATGTACAAAAATCTGTCAAATACAAAATTCAGAGTTCAATAGTCTTAGTTTGAATTTCGTCTGGTAATTGATTATCGCTATATGTAATAATTATTCAAAGAATTTATACAGGTTTTGTTTATTTCTGATAGGTGGATTGGTGTCTAGCTCTTATCACGTTCGTGCTGATCAGCAGCCACCGAAACAGCGATTTTATCATCATCTCTACTCAACTCGACGTCTCATGCACTGGAAACTGGAAACAGGTTTAGACGTAGGCTTAGAATTAGGTTACTTAGAATTAGATTGTTTTATTGCAAACTGCATCGTTTCACATTTTACAACATTATCATCATGAATTTCATTCATAGGAAAGTTTTCCACTAAATGAAACTTCTGTTTTGTCAAAATTTAATCTCATTTAAAACATCATTTTAGAAAATTTAATTTGTATTAGCCAGTTGATTCAAAAACTGAAATTCATGATGAGTGTAGGATTCTAGTGTGATAAAAACTGCATTTATAGTAATTAAGTGTTGGTTATCTTATATAACTCTGTACGGTCGTGCAGTATATAGTTAATATTATGATATCATTTGGAACTCCATGATGAGCTCCATATGAATATTGTAACACAAGCTATTGCATACCATATCGAACCATATCCCACACACACAATGCATTTAATACGTAAATACGCGAGTCTGATCAATTTTTGCTAGTACGTAAGTTTAATGGTCCAATTTAGCACACAGATGCACGAGATACTACGAATCATGGCTTTTGGATTGCTTCATCAATGGACGAAATTGCACTCTATACAATTGCAAATAAGTTTATAATAAAATGGGCGCATGCTCATATGGGTATTACCAGTAAGTTAAATAATAAAGGTTAGTTATTAGAACCATATTTATTTACGTTTTGACAACAGAAAGGGATTAGTATTTTACAATGAAGTTATTACTTCAAGTGAATAAAATAAAAATGGAACGAATTTTTAAGTAGGATTCGTAATTTTAAAAAACGATCCCCAATAACACGGTTTTGACCGTAAATCCGTTTAAGTCTGAAACAGGGTAAAATTCTTTTACCTATAATTTAAAAACTACTAGAGATTTAAAGAAACAACACTACCCAAGACTTTAATATAACCTTTTAAATATGGGCACATTACCCTGCGCTGTTTACTTTACCAACTTTATAAAGCTTTTTTTATTGAGGAAATCCAAGCCTTGACTTACTAACCAACCAGGGACGGTTTTATAATATACAGAGATGGAACTCAGAAAGAAATTTTATTAGCTGAATATTTCAAAAATACAGTTTAAAAGAGAAGTGTTAAAGGAGGCTAGAATATCCAATTAGGTCACACAAGGTAGGTTGTCCATTTAGTGAGTTCAAATAGCCACAATTTTAGCAGTTTTTTGTTGCCCGACTGTTTACCCGATATTAAAATTTACCAAATTGGTAGATAGCAATCGATAAACAATAATAAGTACAAAATTGAGACATTTTCCCTAAATGCTAATAAAATATGTTACAAAATCAGCAGTTCATTGCGAAAGTTAGCTGTTTTAAAATACTTGGTTGCATTGTCAAACTGCTTAACCCTCTAAAATGACAGATGTTGATTCCGTAGCAATTCGATTTTTTGCGAGAATTGTTGTTGAAAGCGCACAGATTAATTCAACAAATTTGTCGTTTGTATCGTAAGTTTGTCGTAAGTTTTCATTCCTACTTACTACACTCTTTCATATATGTTCGAATGGGAACCCAATTTTTGTGGTTGAATTTCATGTAATATGAATAAGTAGACCTATTTCCGTGTATTCTTGGAATAATGTTAGTTTCTTGTCCACGAAAGTTTTCAACGGACAGGATTAACAAGGTAGTTATTTACAACTTTCGAGGTAAATATACAATCATATCCATCAGTCGATACTCAGCAATGTTAGAAGTACATCTAGATCGAAGGCAGCATTGGCAATTCCGTGACGTGGCAAACAAAAACGTCGGCCCTGCAGTTTCATTATTCAGATTTTGTTCATCGTTGGCATGGGATAAAAAATTGGCCCGATGTGGGATTATTTATGGCTGAAAACGTCACTGAAATATTCTTGCTCACTGCCTCATGACGTTTTTTAACAATAAATTATAACCGGGGAAAGTTTTGCCTCGGTCCTGCATCTTGGTTGTTAAACAGATTTCTCTATTCGTATACGGTGGTACAATTGCTTACAATATGCGACAACGCCAAGTTTTCCGTGGTGTTCGCGTCAGTGCCCAATAACCGAATAAATTTAAGTACCTCCATTATCTTGAAAATAAACTATGCTGTTTCTACTTTGAGCTTCTACAAAGTTTGTCGAGATTCAGACGTTCTATACACGAATAAAATCAAGTCGCTTTTTGTTCATGAGGAAAGACGACAACATTAATTAACGCTTAGATTTTCCCTCATTAATCATCGACGTATGCTGTTTAGATCACTGCTTTGAAACATAATACTGTTATGTCTGTGTTCCACTGAGAACCCCCGAATTGCCCGTAATTTGAATTATCACCGTCTACTGTTGGAACAATGTAAGTTCCATGTCCTTAGGAAGTTTATTTCAAATTCAATCAACAATTTTCCCTCAGTCCACTTGCATGCTTATGCGATGCGTCCATTCCATGTGATATGGTAAAGTTCATTGAAATCGCCGCGCGTAAAATCTCGTCGATTTCCCATTGTTCTTCTGGCCTTTCCAACATCTTTAAAATAAACCATGCTTACTCTACTTTGAGGTCCAGAAAAGTTTGTCGAGATTTAAACGTTTTTAGAAACAAATAATTCTTGTTGTTGAGTCCCCAATAATCGCTGGTTGTCAGCTTTCAAGCTACTATTCTCGACTTCAAGTCGCCCAAATTGATGTTGACAACGAGCCAACCTTCGAGCGTTGTGCTTTTGTGTTCATAAGGAAGCACAATAGCAGCAAGCTTCTCCAAGTTTTGATGCAGATTTTGATCCATAGGATGAGGTTACCCTTTTTTAGTTATCAATCTTGTCCAGATTTGTTTGAAATTACGACCAACAAACTTATAGGTTCGTAACCACCCTAACCACGATGGTCACAAATCACTGCTTCTGACTCATCGACAAATCATCGACGTATGTTGTTTAAATCTTTGCTGTGAAACTACTTTTATGTATGTGTTCCAATGAGAACCCCAGAATTGCCCGTAAAATAAATAGCTATACTTTTTTCCGTGTACCGTTGCAACAATGTACGTGCCTGGTCCACGGGAATTTTATTTATAAGTCAATAAACATTTTTTACCCAGCTTACCGCTTGGAAGTGGATAGGAGTATTCATGAGCTTTCCGAAGAGGGAAAAACAGATCTTTAGTTGATGCAACAAAGCGATAAACCTGATTTTTCCCCATTAACCATCGATGCATCCTGTTTCGATCATTGCTGTGAAACTTACAAATGTTATGTTTGTGTTCCAATGAAAACCATAGAATTGAACCATTGAACCTTTAACATAAATAATAAGATGTATTGCCGTTAGCTCCAAAACGGAACGTCGGAAACAGCGCCGTTTAGAATCTCGTGATTTAGTTCCCCCTAAATCCAGGCTCTGCAGTGTATTTTGAGAGCGTCCACAAAAACCAAGCAATGTGCTGGTGTCATTAGTTCGCTAGATAAAAGGAGCTTCTCCTAACCTCATGATGAGCCCTTCAGGAATTCGACGGACGGCATGATGGAACTTCCTGTGAACAAAAAATCACATCCAATTTATAGGAAATGTTGTTCAAAATTTTAGCAAAAGGTTTAGCATAAATCAGTCTTTTAACATACAATTTAGCACACATGTTAATTTAACGCAGGATTTAGCATGAGACTAAACGTTAGCGTGCTCACTGAATCATATATATGTAATGCAATGAATACAATTGCTTATTAGTATCAAACAATAAGTGCTATTTCATCTCAAGTTCAACCGAACTGTTTATTAATAAAATAATCCTGTATAGTTTTTCCCCGCATCTGATATTCTGTTGGTCAAACGGCCGAGGTCATGTAGGGTACCCAAGGCCTTAATTATATTGCTGCGTAGAATTAACATTTCTTTTAACATTTCTTGAAGATTTGTAGGCTTCAAGGGATGATTTTTTCATAGCTCTAGCTTTTTCAACTTCGGCAACTTAGGGAATCCTTTGAGACTTATAAGCGTAGGCATGTTACTTCTCGCATTATGAATGCTGAAAAATTTCGTTGCTGTTGCCAGTGTTTATAGGCATCACATCAGTTAATAAACTTAACTGGTGACTTGACGGTGCACGTAAAATTTATAATAATAATAAATTATTTGATGTAATGATGATTATTACACTTCGACCTTTAACTATAAAGTATTACATCAAAATTTACGACGATTTGATAATGAAATAAACATATTAACATTCTCAATGTAGTAGAATGTTTTTACTTCATTATCAAAGTTGAGCATATACACTTCACATCATCTTCTTCTCCTCTGGCTGAGTCCACTAGAACATTAAATTGCAGCAAAATAAGCAAGTTATTTTAATGTTTCGAGGACACCGATTCACTTTGATCTCTGGAAAGTTTCCAGATCCTGAGTTTCCGATGCATTACCTAAACTTCTTACTAAAATGGCACGTCATGGCATTATAAAAGTGAAGGACATTCCCCTTCAATCTTAAGTCGACAATGTGACAATTATTGTTTTAAAATAAAATTAGCAAACCTTAAGCCATCTCAAAACGGAATTCCCTTGTTGATCTGATAGTTTATCCGGTAAATATAGGTTTTCCAATCCGGTTTCCAACTTGACTTCAATGTCCCGCTTAAAATGCCAGAAAAAAACAAAAAGAAGAAATTACAATATGGCAGTTTACATCTTCACTAAAACTATTATGTTTTACAAATATAATTAACAAACCTTAATTGAACTCCACTGGGAATTTCTTTGTTGATCATTAATAGATAGTAAATCCAGTGAAGATAGTTTTTCCAAGCCAGCTTTGGCTTCGATTGGGTCGCTCATAAGGCTTTCTGCGTTAACATCATTGACCTCCTTTAAAAATTTAAGAAAAATGAAGAAATTAAACTTTGTAAACTTTGTATAAATTATTAGTGGAAGATTCACAAACCTTATTCCTAATGAATAAAGATACATCAACATCCGATTGTGGGGGAGTGCTCCAGCGTTCTTTTGGGTCGTCCGCAATGAACATAGAGCCCAGTTTATCAACTATGTCGCCTTTTTTCGAACCAGATGCAATATATTCGATGGAAAATCTTGCTACATCATTTTTGCAAACCTGACGCAACCAAAAATAAACGAGCATTTACATACAAAATTTGCTAATACTGCGAAGGATACAATAAATGTATAATAAAAGTAATTGGCTAACCATTGGCCCAGTCCTCGTAGTTTCAGTTTCAAACGACTCCACAGACACAACATTTGAAACAGTTAACATGGTAATTCCATCGTGATTATGAGTAGAGTGGCCAAATTTATTGAATTCCCGCATATTTCTGTATTCTTGAGTAAGACGTTGCTCAATCTGACTAAGTCTCTGTTGACATCGTGAAATATCCATCTCACTTTTCAATTTCAAAAGAACTCAATTGTGTAAAATGTCAACAGTGTCTTTACGAACCTTGCGCTTTGAAGCCTTGGAACTAGTTTCGGTCCGATTTTGCACAGAAGGCTGCTGTCCAAGGGATTCGGAAGCGTCAGAATGTGTTTCTTTAGGGTAGCCCGTTTTAAAAGTCTCATTGTCAATATCTTTATCACGAATATTTTCACATCGGCTGGGTTTCCTAGTCTTTAGTGCTTCCAGCCGAGCTTTCAGCAATTGAATTTCCTTTAGATGCTCAACGTTGACTTCAACCAGCTCGAGGGATTCTTGCAGTGCATTTTCACGAATGGAAACCTTTTCATCTTCGCACTTATCCAGTTCATCACGGTATTGAACCATCATCCTTCGAATTTCCGTACATTCACCGATAAGTTTATGATTTTCTTGGTATGCTTTCCTCAACTCTTCTTCTTTCTCTTGAAGTCTTAACTCCACAGACGACAGTTTCAGCTTCAATTCGGAGGAATTTTTCTTCTCCTCTGCAAGTTGCTCCTCCTTATGTAATTGGGGTTTGAGAGCTTGGATCACTGCTGACGACATATCCCTTTCGTGGCTCTCCGCTGCTTTTTCTAGTTAACTATATAATTAATACTTCTCGTATTTTCGACCATGATTCCAAATCCAAACCGTATATAATCATCCAAATGTAACAGCATGTAACCAAAAACATGGTAGCGCATCTGAAACAACTTGCTTACTTAAGTGCGCACTTTTTCAATTCAAAGTATCCTTACGTTTAAGTGCAAATAGATTGAATATATCAAAAAGAGTTTTTTGCTGAAATGTGTGCCCACAACTTAGCCACTTGAGTCAACTCTTGCCAGAATGCGTTTTCATGTGCTGTTTTAACGTCTTCTTTAAAGCTAAGCATTTTTCACATGTTTCGCTTTCGAAATCTTTCGACTTGGTTGCCCTGTTTCGTCCCATTTTCTTGTGAATGAATTTTATATGATCATCTAGTGCGTTCTTGCGACCAAAGTCCTTCCTACACTGGTAACAGGAGTACGGCATCTCTCCTTCAAAACCAATCAAGGTATTTTATATGGAAGTTGGTAGTGTAAGTTTATGTATGAATTTTGTACTTACGAGTATGCAAGTGAATATGTTTCATCATATCATATTTCCTTTTAAATGAACTATCGCAAAACACACATAAATAGGGGCGTTCATGGCAGCAAACGGCAGAAATTTTGAGAGGTGGTCTGTGCTTTCTGCGTTGTCAAAACCGAAGAGAACTATTTGTTCGTTGA